>JBAMJV010005902.1:137500-256544 GCA_037951105.1 Echinarachnius parma
AATATTGATATAACACTTATCTCCTCTTGTCTAAATGATGCTACTTTCGAGCCATGTTGACACAACAAACAATATCACCCTTACAGCATCTGAATCATTACCACTCACACTATTCAAAAAGAAACTTTGACGTAGAAATAACTTTATACTAATACATTCATGAAAAAGTAGTGTGTGTGTGTTTGTTCGTGTGTGTGTGTGTGGAATTAACGTACCGTTAATTAAAGGGAACCAACACCGCTATGATATTCTTATAAAGCGAAAGCTAATAGTTTTAGTAGTCTATTTCACCAAAACAATTCAGCAAAAAGGTTCCCGGGTTTGAAGGAGTAGACTAGTATATTGTCTGGGACCTACGCGTTATTGTCTCCTGCCGCGTTTAAAGCACTGTGGCATTAGCAAACGCTTGGCGCTTACGGAACTTAAGGCATTGTTAGGTTCCATAAACTTTTTGTAATCAATTGCATCGTTTATGACTTACACAACCCTTTGCAAAGTGTTCGAAAAATATTGAATCAAAACATATAAGCCTGCATTGTTCTTTGCCTGGTGGTCCCCTTTAACGAAAATCGACCAAAACGATTTTTGACTGTTACATTAAAGGTGCACCTGTAAAGTGTCAGATATTGCCCCAAATTACATTTGAAACTTCAGTCCTATACCAAAATCATTGTAAGATATGTCCAAATGATGTGTGAAAGTTTCATTGAAAAAGAACACTGCTTTCATGGTTAAAAAAGCGAAAATTTGCGTCAGCTTTTACAACGAATTGATGTATAACGTGTATGAGGTTTATGACCGTTCATTAACGCTCTTGAGCTGAATGATTATCAATGATAGATATCGTCATACTAAAGGGGCATTTAAACAAATCTAACCCTATTTTATTACCATAAGCCAAACAAGACGGTAGAAGAGAAATGTGGAAGCTCCAAGTAATTTTCGTGGAGCTAGACACTTTACTGGTTTCACTTTAATGTAAAATATTTATTTTTGCAGAGCCGCTTTTACTACTGTTCATGTCGTTCAATTATAACAGCCCCAGGATCCGTGACATTCTTGTATCATGATGCTCGTCTTGCCACTTTGCGCCGTCCTCATTATGGTCATGTTCCGGGGTAAGTTCTCAAATAACATAAACTTATTCCACCAATTTTGCATTTCGAGTACACGGGAATCAAATTTAACCCTTTTTTATGACTTCACGTACGCAGATAATTCATAATTGGTGGCCCTTCACGGAAATGTACGAGATATTTCACATTTCGAAAACAAAATTATACAATTTGTACCATTATTTGTATATTTTCTCCGCGAACATAGTGTTTGACATACATACCCTTTTTGTCCATTCCTTGTTCGATAACTTATCGGTATATAATAATTAATCATTGGCTTCATTCCAGGAATATTTGGCTATGAAGAAGCGGAACGTTTCCATTGCCGAAGCATCGTTGGACCGAGCGGGCAGCCAGTAGAACTACAGCCCAAACAAGGGAAAGTCTCGGCGTCCATCGACCGGGCTATTATGGGAATATCTGCTGCTCAGTCAGCAGTAGTCTGTTCTCTACCCGGTAACATTCTTCTTCCAAATTTGAATTATTGTCAATAGATTACTCTTTTCAGATTTCGACCGCTTTCCTAATCCACTCACTTATTTCAATATAAATGTAAGATGAATATGAAACAATATGGGGAAATGTATAATACTGACGCATAGTTCATATTTTGGGGGAATGAATTACCATACAACGGATGATGCAATATTCAATGATGGATATGAAATTTAACTATTGGACGCTTGCTATCTGGAATAGAACATTGCATGTGTACAAATTACGTGATACTATTATACTATTATAAAGTAAATCGAATACAAGCAACAACGATGAATCTAAATATCTCATGAATTAAAAACAAAGCACGAACTTCACAACAAAACATTTCTGAAAGAACCACTACTCTAGTATTGTATGTGACGCATAACGGGATCCATTTGCTTTGTAGATGTGAAATAAATTGTATTTTATCATCAATGTGACAATGTTTTTCGTTCACCCTTCCAAACCCAGACTGTGTGCCTAATCCCTGCAAGAACAATGCCACGTGTGTGGAAACACTATCTGGCTACACGTGCATCTGTGCAGCGTACTACACTGGGGTAAACTGCGAATCAGGTAAGTAACAATCATTGACAGACATTTCGCTATGTCAATGAGCATAATTATAGATTATGACGAAATTGGAGCGGGATCAACGTGAAAATACATGTGGCTGTATATGGTTAAAGAACAACACACATTACCCTTGTCATTGGGATTATATTGTGACAATGTACATGGTTACCCGGGATAACGCAATCGCCAAATATTGTAATATGTTCCATCGATACTGAAATCAAGCCCGGGTTTCATTTAATTTAATTCAACTTAGAACTATTGGGCCTGTATTACCAGCTGAAGCTAGACTTAAATTACAGACAATTCCGAAATTACAAGTTACCATGCAGTTAAACCGTATCAGAAAAGTGGAATGTGAAGGGCAAATTGACGGTATAGTTACATGGCTAATCACTGAGGAATGTGGAAAAGTGATATTAGATAACTGGGTGAAAACAAACTTTCACAGTTGGAATGATCTGCGGCTGCTTTTTTTCTTCTAATAAAACGTGCATTTCTAAATTAAAGGTACACTCGAGTATTGGTACTTCCCGAAATTCCCCTTGACACTAAATTGGTTGGTTTTGAAAGTTCATTGAATGAAACAAGTGAAATGAGAATCAAATCATTCCCTTTCGAATGCTCTCATAGTTGTAAAATTTGATTTAAAAATATTTCATTTATAAGTCTAACCTGCCGGGGGACATCTTGACTTTTTAGAAAAAGAGAACAAATGCTTATAGACTTCTTAGAAACAATAAAAATAGGTTTTTAAATAGTTGTTGATGATATCTCTATTTAATCATTATTAAAAAAAAAAAAACATCACATGCACATTTGTGTATGCAAAATGGTTTAAACCAATGAGTTTTTAGAAAGCGCCCTCCTTTTTAATGATAAAAGCGTTTTTTCTTAGTCGTTTGTAATTGTGTATACCTTTTAGTAAAAGGAAAAAGAAAGAAACAGAATAGGCTATTCTGTTCCGTTAGCGATATGATTTAGTTTATAACATATGTGGTCACTAGCTATTTCTAATACAAACCCCTTTGCTAATCACATCCAGACAAATTGTATGTAAATTACATGATAACTGATAACACTTTGTTCTTTTGATCCGAGGATGAATTTAAAACAAGTAATATCGCCAGGTGACTTGTTACATTATCTCACCGTAAAATCAGACGGCCGTTTATTTTATAATGTATATATTTTAGTCTACCTATGCCAAAGGACTGTCCGTCTTTTACAAATCGTCTGTACAGTTTCCAGTAGACGAATGAGGATGAATGTAACACACACAAACATTCAAATCGAACAGCCTAATTGGATTCTACGAATGAAAATCGAATGCGCCCCTCCACCAAATTATATATTGGTCAATAAAGGAGTTTAACTGATTAAGCACAATATTGCAACAATATTGTACTCATTCGTGTAAAGGTATTGTGAAGCCGACATTTGTAAAGGTAGTCACGGAAAAGGTCTCGAAAATGAAGAATATACCATTACATGTAGTCAGATTTTAGCGAGTTTTGGTTATTTTGTTTAGTATTCGATTACGCCGTTGTTCGATCACAATCTGTGCGTGGGTCACGCACAGCAACGTTGTACTCCGAGGAATGCGCCGTATATAAAATTTCGCACCGGGTGAATAATCGTATAATGCACAATTAAACGCGTTGTGTCGTTATATTATATTGAGGTCTATAACTCCACGAAAAAGAGATTTCAAGCCCTAAACTTTTCAGGCATGCTGTTAAATGCCACTTTCTTTCATATAGGGCAATAACATCGCAACTTTTGAAATTTGGCTTGCAAAAAGAGGACTGTCCCTTTAAAGGGACGCGAAATGCAATGCTGGATCGTGTTACTATTGTAATGTATGTATCATGGAAACATTCACATATCATGCGCGGTAACGAACCTAGTCTAAATCTCGTACAAATAAGGGTGGTAAGAACCCGGTTGACTAGTACATCACATCCTGCTATCAAATCATCTTATCGAGTAACTTGCTAAATGCTATATATGTTGGATGTTGATGTGCTGTACTTTCCGTGTGTCTTCCACTTTTAGATCTGCGAAGTGCATGCCCAGAAGGATGGGTGCTCAGTCACCCAGGGAAGTGCTATTACATCCCCGTAATTCAGTCGACCTGGACAGGGGCACGAGACTACTGTGCTGGTCTTGACCCTGTAACCTACGGGGGGCACGCTCGCTATCCATCCCTGCTACAGTTGGACAGCGACGAGGAGACCAACATCCTCAAAGGCTTGGTGGATAATCAATGGCCTTATCAGTACGCGATCAATTGCGATGACTTACCAGGCGGGACGTGGACATGTAAGAGGGACAGGAGCGGCACTAGTCTAAGTGACTACAGAAGTGAGTAGTATTGGTATAGTTAATCTACTACTACATCATGGGCGGATTTAACATTACACCTCCTCTTCATATAACACTTTTTGTAATGTAAATAATTATGGTCAATACAGTACCATACAAGTTTGGGCATCCGCGCGCCCTTTTCTCCCATCCCGAGGCAGATTATGCACAAGATTCACCCCTGAAAAGTGACCTACTTCCTTACTGCGCGCAGTACGCGCGCTGTGCAAGCGTATGCGCGATGTTTTCTAGTTTCGGAATGCAACCCCAAAAGTTCAAGTCATTACGTTAAATTTAAAGGGGAAAAAAGACAGTTCTTTGCACCAAGATGAATCTAGCTCGCGGATATCTTGTTTTTAGAAATTTGCGTCATTTTTATAGACCATCTTCTGATTTGTGTCGGAAATATCACCTATTGATTTTAGAGGCGGAATGGAATCACGGCGTGTTGTCATTCAATCAAAGAAGTGAGCGAGTGTCAACACGTGTATGGTACCCACCAGTTTCCCTATGCAATGGAATGGGTCATCAACCATGAACCTTTGCTGCCATATGCAATGTAATGCACATTATACAGATATTTACCCCCTATACGATAATTACCATCCGGGCGATCCCCTCCACATAGTAAACACCACATACCACATACGCTTCAAATGTTTCAATTTTACCGACGCCACATATCACCTTACTGACTATCATGCATATTCTTTACTACTAGTCGTTCCACTAGGCGATTGTCCCAGAAAAAGATCACGAGGAGCTTCACGAAGCTGCAAAGACACAGTTGCACATCATGAAGCTTTTCGAAGTTCGCTGAATTTTAACGATGACCTGGTCTGCAAACCTTATAACGTTGGTCGCTATCCCTCGATCAAACAGCTTTGCTACTCGCTAATTTCCTTTCGTCAACCATCGTGTCGATCTCGATACCTTTTTACTATCAATCTAACCTCTAAAGGATATGCTGTTTATTGTCAAAATATACCTGATATAGTCCCGAGTACAATGTCATGAATATGTATTAGTATACTGCCATCTTCCGTTAAAAACATTATAACTATGTTTGCCCTTCCATATACAAATAAGATTCGTTAATCGTATACTGAACGTAATCGATATACAAGTTTGTACAATCGATGAACACATATTATATCGTTCCAAATACATAACATCAATCATCTTTGCACCAAATATTCTTCTAGTTTGTTACAATATAATATAACTTCTGTGTCATTTTATTCCAAATTACTCTCTGAATCCACTTGCTAAGTTTAAGAGCGCAAACGATTACATGTACGCATTCCATTACATTTGAAGTTAGTAGATTAGTTAGTGATTACTACTAAAGTTGTCACACATTGCTCAAATGTGGAAATAAATATAACGACTAATATGCAAGGCATAAGAAAACAGGTTTTGTTGGTGATATCAACAAATTTTACTCAGTACAAAGTAATGAATGAGGATAGAAAACAATTAATTTTGAGTTTAAAGTGACTTATGACGTGAAGTACAACACTGCAGCTGTCTTTTCACTTCGCATTACGCCAGGAGTTGTGGGGTACGAAGTATAAGCTGCGTGCTACCGTACGGAGTGGCGCTTGGCCCCTAGTTTTTCCGTATATCACATTGGCAGCCTTCGAATGTCCAATATGGCCCACTCCCCAATGTTCATGTTATGATACATGTGTCCCTTCTTTTTGTTTCATTATATCGAGGTAAACTGACTTTCACTTATTGAAATTAGCAACTAGAAAATACTTGTATAACAGTTTGGCAGTTTTATTACGGTAACGAATCATGTTAACTTTATAAACCAAATATGCCCTTCTCCAACATAATAAGTCGTTTGTCGCAATGGGTCTACATGTACAGTTTAGGCAACCCAAGTCCGTAAAAATAATTTCGGGATTAACTTTTCAATTTTGAAGAATTCGATAGTTACATATCTTACTTTAAATATTAATTACAGATTGGGAGGCAGGAGAACCAAGCCGCATGGACGAGCACTGCACCGATATGGCTACCAGCCTGACGAAGGATGACTGGAAGTGGAGGGACATAGATTGTGAGGTCCATGGCGATAGACGTGTCGTATGCCAGATTCGCGCAGACTAGCCATCTACTCGAACCAAGTAGATGCGACATCGCCCGCTACGTTAGAGGCGGAAGGTCACCATCTTGGAACGAATTGACATGCAGTAAGTTTTGATAGGTCGTTTATCTGTCGATATACATTCAACACATTTAGGGACATTCCAACATAATGATACCAATACAAATACTACGATGAATGAGAGTGGTATTCAGATTTAATTTTAACGCAATTTATCCAAATGTAATTGCATTTAAGACTGTGTGTACAAGTACACAATAATGTTGATAAATTACTATAGAATATACTGTGAATGTAACAAAATGAGATTCATCAACAAAGACAGGCCATACGATAACACTACTAATTAATTAGCAATGCAATATATGTAATTGATACAAAACTGTATGATTTTACATTCTTACAGTGCTCTACTGCAAGCCTGCAACATATTCACGTGTGATTATTTCACGAAATATATTTAATAAGGATATGTACTTTATACTGTTGGCACATTATTGTATTTCCCCTTTTAATTGTTAAACTGAAATGGCAACATTATAAACTTAATGACATTATGAAACAAAAACAAGACAAATCATATCAATAACGAATATGAAATGATGAGGCAATGTACAAATCTGTTTAGAAAATGTTATATTATGTTTTTTCACCTATCATTAAACACAACTAATGACAGGGAACAACATGGATTCGAATTAGGACTTGCACCCTAGTAAAAGAAGAACAACTTTTTTATGGTTGACTGAATTACAAAGAAAGACATAACGATTCATCGATATGTACATATTGAATGTACGTTGCATGTATTTTACGTTTCAGCCATAGACATGGAAGATTGAAATCCACAAGAAACAAAAGCATATCAATTCGATGAAGGAATGTACATAGTGTTTGTAAACATGTTATTTACTCTTGAATCCGTTGCCATGCTTAAAGTGATCAAGTAACTTTATATCTGTCCCCAAAAGTAATGCTTGCAACTTCAATTATATACCAATTCCAAATGTATACTCCTTGACAATGACATGTAAGAATGTCATAGAAAATAAAATAATAATGTTTAATAATTTGCGACAAATATACCAATTCGGATACTTTGGACGGGTGAGTATCCGAATTGAGCTGTGCTCTTGATTATGGTCGGAAATTGTCCATTATACGGTCTCAAATTCAATCGTAAAACATATCCATGATTACAGAGACATTTGAACATTCAAAACCGATTTCATTATTCTGTTACCATAATCCAAACTGCAACAGGAGAAGTGGGAAAGCTCCAAGTGATTTTGGTTAACAATGTACAAAGTTAATGGATCACTTTAACTGAATTACCAACGTATAAAACAAACGATTTTAATGAGGACATGCACATATTATTGTATCTATTTATTTATTTATATTATTATACAATCATGAGTTATGTATCTTATTTTCTTTTCCGCCATCTGTATGATACACTGATTAAAACATCTACAATGCACGTTGCACATATCAAATTGTACATTATATGCACTCTGGCCGCTAACATGATTCAAATAAGGACATGAACATATAATTGGCAAATATTAGCCTTTATTTTGTTATCATGTTTTCTGTAATATCATCATGCTTAATCATGTTAAATTAATACCAAACAAACAAAATATAATAAGACGTGTATATTATTGTTGAGAAGTACCTATATAATAATAATAATAATAATGGTGGCTACATATTTAGCGCACATTCCGTCTTTCGACGCTCGCGTCGCATCACTATTACTACCATTATTATATCATTGTAAAATATCAATAATTACATGTATGTTATTGCTTTATAGCTGCTAACATGATAAACTAATACAAAATCGATTTGAAAGGGATATTAACGTGAAACCAGTAAAGTGTCTAACTCCACGAAAATTACCAAGAGCTTCCACAATTCTCTTTTACCGTGTTGTTTGGCTTATGGTAAGAGTATAATAAAATAGTGTTAGATTGTTTTAAATGCCCCTTTAGTATGACGATATCTATCATTGATAATCATTCAGCTCAAGAGCGTTAATGAACGGCTATTAACCTCATACACGTTATACAGTAATTCGTTGTACAAAGCTGACGCAAATGTTCACTTTTTTAACCAGGAAACAATTTCACACATCATTTGGACATAATCATACAATATTTTACACTTTACAGGTGCACCTTTAATGCAATTTGTTTTGCAAATGTTATATTCTCCTTTCCCTACAAACCGAATAAAAGCTTTACTTTTATTAATATGGGAAAATTAAACTTCAACCCAACAAATGCCGGGGCCATTATTGTCCCTCCTCGCCAATTTTCCGCTTGCTCGAGAACGCATGAAGAGTTTTGTGAATTTATGTTAGTCTTGCGCATTATTTTGTTGAAATAAAGTTTTTGAAAATCGGATCGACCGTTTCGAAGTCACGTGACATTTTGTCTTTTCATGTCAGCCTTACAAATTTTTATTTGTGTGATTTCTGTACAAAACATGGAAACAAAATTTTCCTACAAAAAGAAAAAAAATTGTTTTCTTGTCTTGTTTTAATTTTAGGTGTATGTTTTTAGGTCAACATAGTCGAATTAAAGTTAGAAAAACAATAAAACAATAACATACATCAGTTAACCCGTTCCCTATGAGTTTATGAACTCCCCACAGACTTTATATACTGATTTAAATAAGGCCCCAAACAAAAAAATTGTTTGATTGGCGTAACGGGCAACCACAAATTAGGGTAGGTCGGTAGGGATTTTTTTATTTTTTATTTTATTTTATTTTTTTGTTAATTTTTTTTTGTTTAAATAAAATTCAGAAAAACCTCTAGGGTCGGCGTGCATTAGCGCCGGTATTTTTAGGGGCGGGCGGGTTACGCCAATCCAACCATTTATTTTTCATGGCCTAAGTGAATTATCCTTTAACGAGGTTGGCTTATTTACAAACTAGATAAAACAGTAACACAACCAATATAAATGTTAACAAACACTACATTTATATTGTTCATCGTTTAACATGGTAGCTTAATGTGTTGGTATACAAATAAGACGTTATGATTTTGATTAAGGACATGCGCCTAAGTTAGCAGTCCTTAATGATGTACTTTATAGTGATTTGTTTATTATCAAAAACAGATCGATACGAACAATAACTTGTACCTACATATTGTTGTCAAATGTTAACTGAATTACAAGATAACCCAACAGATTTAAATTCGAACTAGGTCTTTTGCAAACTGTCATATTTACTTTTCAACCGTTAGTATGATATGTACATAAAACTTGTACCTGTATAAGAAATACTTAATATTATGCAATCAATGTTATGTTGTAAACGAGGAATGATAAATTACATTATATTTTTTTTACTATAACTTACTACCCTGTTTGATTTGGTTCGTCGTATGCAAAATCAATACATATATTAGTCTTACCTGATCATTTATTTAATCTATCATTTTTGCTTCATTTGAATGTTTATAAAGTTCGTACATACAAATGGTATTTAACTGTGCTTGTAGCTGTATGAGTTAACTAACGTATTACATTTTGTGAAAATCGTTTGGCTGGTTGAGTTGTAGACGCAGTTTTCTAAGTCATGTATGTATAATATCCGTATCCATGTGTAAATCAAAATCACTAGATACATTAAGTCAGAACTGATTAGTCTTTTACCTTTGCTTTATTTGTTATGTTTATTATTTTGGTAAATACAAAGGGTATTTATCTGTGCTTGTAACTCTTTTACTAACGTATTAAATGTTGTGAAAATCGTTTGGCTGGTTGAGTTGTAGACGCAGTCTTCTAACTGTCTATATAAGACCCCGTTTACAGTGACAAAAAGGCCGGACAGAGCCGCGGCTCGGCCCGGCCTTTTTTTTCACTGTAAACGCTCAAAAGGCCAAATGCGGGGCCAAAAGTGGCCGCGCATTTGGCCCCGCTCTGGAGGTAGTCTCGGCCCCGCTTTTTCTCACTGTAAACGCACGCAGGGCCAAATGCGGTACCAAATTGGGAAAACAATTCATTGCAAATAACGCGCCTTTGTTTTGTGACCCCGGCGCGCCCCCAAAATAATGGTTTGTTTTTGTTTGTTTACATGCAGAGCGCCACTACGACAAGATATTGAAAGGGCGGCCGGGCCGAGACCGCCACTGTAAACGCACAAAATTGGGGGGGGGGGGGGGGGGGGGGCGAGTACCGCAATTTAGGCAGGGCCGAGCCGCTGCTCGGCCCGGCCCTGCACTGTAAACGGGGTCTAAGTCATGTACGTATCCCCGTATGTATGTTTAAATTAAATTCGATAAAGGCATTAGTCAGAACTGATCAGTCTATATTATTTGCTTAATTTGAACGTTTATAAGCCATGTAAATAAAAGTGTATTTATCTGTGATTGTGGCTGTATGTGTTTACTTACGTATTTGTGAAAGACGTTTGGCTGGTTGAGCTTTAGACGCAGTCATCTTAAACACGATGTATTTACATGTATCTTCGTATGCATGTGTAAGCTGGTTTGTATTGTGTATGCGAATGTATTTGTATTGATGTGTGCTAAATTGTATGTTCCATATTTTAGAATAATAATTGTGTACCGTTATTCTAATTATTTTTCCACACAGTCTTCACTTTTTGTTTGGCAGACTACTGAATACAGACGCTATTTCAAAAATCAAACACAAATAGATTGCATACGAAGTGTCCTGAAATGGATAATATATAGTAACTTTGCTTACATGTGCACAAGTGATGTGATTAATAACATGTGTATTGTGTTGATCAGATATGCCCACTAAGTAATGTGTGAAAACTTCACGTTAAATGGATATATGGCTTATTAGTGAGCGAAAATTGACAACGATATTCGCTAACTCGTAACGGTTGCACTTACTTTGTACACAGTCATGACAGTTATAATACCTTTTCAGTGGATACTTACACAAAACATGAACACTTTAATTGTAAATATCTTGTTAATGACGACATGGAAAAAAAAAACAAGAAACGGGTTCCATGCTCAAATTGATAATACGAACACTGGCGTACCTCGGATTTTTCCAAGGGGGGGGGGGGGGGGGGTTATTTCGGCGGCCAAATGTGTTGGTTGAGTAGGCGGTGTAAGCGAGGGGGGGGGGGGGGGCTGGATGGCCATATAAATTGTTTGAAGTTGAGACCATTAGCCGTACACATTTTTTGAAGACGAGACCAAGAATCTTCAACATTGTCGAGGCCAAGAAGAGGATCCTTCAACATTTTCGAGGCAAAGACCATCGGTAATGATGGTCGAGACCTCTAAAAAGCGGTATCGAGACCAGTTTCAAGTGGCAAAGGGTGGGTTCATACGAATATAACAAGTTATGTAAGAACTGCTAGAGTTCCAAGCAAGTTTTAAGGATGTTAACAATGTTACTAAATATTACCTTAATATTAAACACAATTTGCGTTCGGTCAATCGTGTAACCCCCATTCACCTTTGATTGTGAATCGGTGAATACATTCGGCTCTATTTAGGCAGTGTTGCATTATATTTTAATTAAACGTATGTAATAATAGGCCTGGGGGTGTATTCTGAAAACGATTTAAAGTTAAAATAATTGTAACTACGTCATATCTACGTCACTAAAATATATTTTAGCAAATCGCTATTCCTTAAGTACAGTTTAATATTTTAGTGACGTAGATACAATAAATTGTAACTTTAAATCGTTTTCAGAATACACCCCCCGTTATATATTTTTAAAACATGTCAACAAACAGTAATACTATAACAGCTACGAAACAGAGGTAAAAAGTGAGTACGATTTTGCTAAGATGTAATACAATGGCAACTTACACAAGAAATACAATACCACAAACATAACCGAATCTTTCATATAACGATATAAGTACAAGTATAAGGAAAACGCCGCCCCCTAATTGGCCGGTCATACTTACGGTATTGGACGTAGTGATCCGTAGGGTAATTAAATTTGGGTCAAACGTGGTGCAAGTACGTTAAACTAGGTTAAACTACGATAAAATACGTAAAGTTACGGTGATGAGCCACATAAGAGTACAGATAAGTAAGTTCAAGTACCATAAACTAGGCTACACTACGCTAGACTTCAGTAATGCGGGCGCAGTTCGCTCACGGACAGGTACGGAGTGGTACGTCTGACTACGCTTGAGTACGGTATACTACGGAATCAACTACGCTAGACTACGCTAAACTTCGGTTTAGTACGTTATTACTACGGATGCCTTTAACGTACTGCTCTTTTGAACATTTTCATTATTTAAATCGAAGATCACGGCTCCCTCGAGTTAATACCAAGTTAGCATCACGGACAACTACGGTACGATACGGATGCTAGTACGCTCAACTACCTTCAACTTCGTGCAACTACGATCAACAACGTTAGCCACCACTACGTTCAACTACGTCCAATACCGTAAGTATGAACGGCCCTTTAAAGTGTCCCTTTTCATCCGCGAATTAATTCTGAATCGATCGTGACATTTCCAGAGAAATCACGGTTTGTACATTTTGTGTGATCGTAAACCAAGGTAACAGCTGGCAAACAAGTATCTTTGTACAAACTTCTATGGAGATATAAACATTGAACTTTGTATAGGTTGATGTTGATTGTGTTACGTGTCCCAATATTTAGATTTCTAGCTACGCAACTAATTAATGTACTAATATCGTTAACTCATATTTGTATAGAACATGTATTTAGCGACATTTGGAACTAAGCTCTTCAAATATAAATGGTCCATTAGCAAATTGCCAAGCCTGGTTTATATATAGTGGTGATGTATTATCCAACTCCCTTCGTTGCAGATACACATGTAAATCCCCCCCCCCCCCCCCAAAAAAAAAAAAAAAAAAAACAAAAAAAACAACAAAAAACAACAACAACAAACTATGCAATCGAACATAATAGTTAATTCAAACATAATACAGAAACTGACCAGAAATATAATATGACTGAAAAAGAGCAAAGAAAATGGGATTCCAGGGGGGATGCGAACCCGAGACCTCCTGATTGCTAGACCGGCGCTCTTATCGACTGAGCTATAGATAAAGCTGCATCAATTCGGTGATCCCTCGCATATTCTCCAAGTTGATTTCTATCCTTCAGGTTTATGTCAGGTTTATACTAGCTTCTGACCATTCGAGCAATGAAAGCTAAGGGGTTTCTGGGACGAGCAAAGATTAAAGGGTTTTGTTAAAGCTCAGACGGCAAGAGCGCCGGGCTACCAATCCGGAGCTCTCGGGTTCGCATCCCGCTGGAATCTCATTTTCTTTGCTCTTTTTCAGTCGAAAATAATAGTCAATTATCAATTTTTATTTGGCGCATAACACATTGTGATTAAACATGTCACTATATAAGCACATGATACCTAAATGGCTTTATCGGTTCTTAGTTACAATGAAACCAAAACCGATCATCAGCAGTTAACGTGGCCTAGTGGTCACGCTGTGGACATCAACACTTGGGGTCATGGGTTCGAATCCTCTCTTGTGACTATTCTTTTCTTTTGCCATAAAACATGGTGCGTAGCGGTTAATTTAGTAAATGTATCATGCAGAGTTTTCACTAAAGTCTGAAATGACGTATCGTGATGTCAATACCCTATACTTATTCATGAACGCCCAGCCTAGGACCATAACATTCTACCGGATATGATTGCGATTTGTATGCCATTGTTGAATTCCGATGTAGCGATCAATTTTGCTATCTATTTATTGATTTCTAATTACGAACGCGAACCCTCCACATTGCTAGCATGACGATATTAGTATAGGTTTCTCAATTTATATGGAAATGACTTCATATTGTTATGAGTTATTTTTATAAACTACGTGCATCCTAAATAAATTAAATACAACATTATTGTACATAATATTGAGATAATCATCACCAGCTTGTTAGTATTATTGTCATAACGACGTTATAGATACTCATTCGAGAAGGAACAATGTCCATGTCCGCTCTTTAGATACGCCTTGTTCTCTAAACTAATTAAATCTGCAGTAATTGTTCGTTATGTTTAATATCTTTATTATGTGTTTCATTCCAGGGCTTTATTAGATTCTAATTATAAAACAATCCAATATTGCATTTGCAATTGCGCAGGGGATTTAGTAACTGTGTTGACTTGTGTAAAAAGCGCCGAATGGTTAATTTGTAATGTTGTCATCATATTTTTCCTTGTGTAAGCTTGAACATATAACGTTAAATGTATGTTATGGAGTAATGAGCGAAAATGAAGTGATATTTACTACCTCATTGCACTGACTTTGTACAGAAGTTATTACTCTCCAGTAGATAATTACAAATCCGAACAATTGAATCATACAATATATGTTTAACGAAAGGGACATTCGAATACAAAACGAATACAACAGGGTAATAGAAAAACATTAGTCTAGAGCTCACATTTAATTGTGTTAATTTGGACAATGTTACGACAATCCTTTTAACTTCGGGGGTGTATTCTGAAAACGATTCCGAGCTCAAATCTATTATATCTATGTCACTTAGATAGTTTAGCGAAATTGGTAATATATATTTCAGTGACGTAGATATGACGTAGTTACAATCAATTGTTATTTAAAATCGTTTTTGGAAAACACCATCAGGGATGTTTTATGTCCTATAAAATTTGCCCAATTGCGCTTGTATGATCAACACGATATTGTATTAAGTGTTTGATTTCGTCTTTACATTTAAAGTGAGTATATTTTCGCGATTGAACATATAAAGAGCTTTCTTCCAAAAGGCGCTAGATCCACTTTTCCACTTCCGAGGAAAACAGGTTTCTTTGTCCCACTTTGTACACGTGCATATGTGAATATGAAAATTTTACTTTCTATATTTTGATTTTGAGTGAGTTATTTGTCGTAAAATGTGGATTCCTAGATAGCTTCGTAGACTATACATGTAGATAATCGTAAACTCAATTTTTATGGAAAGTGGATTTAGCGCCTTTTGAAAGCGGGCTCTTCATATAAGTGGATGAACAACAATCAAGGGTGATCTCAAACATATCGGGGCAGTTGTATACAATATAGAATAGTGTTGTTCTCCCAGGCATAACCTGGACAAAAAATAAATGTCATGACAACTTTCATCTGAAAAGATTTGAAAAAGATGCTAGACCGGTGCTCGATGGGTTAAGCACCGGTCTAGCAGCAATCCGGAGGTCTCGGGTTCGACCCGGTGAAGCCTTTTTTTTGCTCAGTTAAAACAAATGGTGACAAATATCATTGAAAAATATATGTCGTGTAATTGTCATTCCAACAGACTAACTAAGTACCCCAAATAAAGAACGTACAGGGACGACATCTATATAGAAACATAATATAACATACTCAAAACGTAACGTCACTGTGACGTTCCACGTGTTTAGTTGAATGTGCAGTTTTACTTTCTCCCATAACGACTCACCCGAACAAAACAAAATTTATTATTATTATAAGTTCATGGCCGGTTGCAGAGAGATACCCAATCGGTTGTCAGAAAAAAAATGCGGATTTCTAACCAATCGCATGCTCGCATTTAGTCACATGATCTGACTTTAATTATTGTTGCAACTTTAGAATCGAATGTAAGTTTTTCTACAACGGGATCCATGATTGGTATATAAGATAATCTTATTCAAATGAAATTGAACACAAATTGAAATAGAGCCAATAATTATTGCCTGTTGTGTCCACTTTCCTATACACAAGATCTGCTTAAAGCCCGGCGCAGACAGAGCCTACTCCACCCGATCCGACTCGTTTTTAGTCAGGCTAGAGTCAGTTTCGCTCAGTCGGAGCCGATCCAACATGTTGAACCGACCTCCAATATCATCCGACTGGCACTTGACTGGAAAAATCGGAGTCCTGAGGCAGCGCATACTGAGTTAATCAGGCTGAAAAGCAGTCGGATCGGATCAAGTCGGCTCTGTCTGCGCCGGTCATAAGTTCGACCATGACGACTGCAGTCTATTAATAGGGAGTTTTCGATCGCTGAGACGAGGACCGTTGACCTGTCGTCCCAGTGAAGTACCACATTGAGTTGACTAGGCACGTTGACCAGTTGTTCTTTATCTTTTCGATTTCACACGACGACGCGCGTTCAAGTCTCTGGACAGTTACGTCATGCAGTGCTCGTGCGAAGTGTGCAGAGAAGATTAGTTTTGTAAAAGAAGGTTTTAAGATTTAATACAGTCAAACCTGTGTATAGTGACCACCAGATGGAAACAAGGAAAAATGGCCGCTCTAAACAGGTGACCTTTATAGACATATTCTATAAAATCTTATAAAGTCAAACCTCTGAATATATTGACCAGTCAATGGAAACAATACAATTGACACTTAATTGCATGTGACCTTTATAGACAGGTGCCAACATATTGTTTTCAGTCAAACCTGTGTATAATGACCACCAAAGGGATATTAATAATTGGCCGCTAAAAACAGGTGTACATTGCAGACAGTTCCAAAATACCGTTTACAGTCAGAACTGTGTATAAAGACCACCAAAGGAAAGCAAGAAAATTGGCCGCTATTATCAGGTGACCTTTATAGACAGGTTCCGAAATATCGTTTACAGTCAAACCTGTGTATAATGACCTCCAAAGGAAAATAAGAAAATGGCCGCTATGATCAGGTGACCTTTATATACATGTTCCGAAAATCGTTTACAGTCAAACCTGTGTATAAAGACCACCAATAGAAAACAAGAAAATTGGCCGCTATTATCAGGGGATCATTATAAACAGGTTCCGAAATATCGTTTACAGTCAAACCTGTGTATAATGAAAACCAAAGGAAAACAGGAAAATTGGCCGCTATAATCAGGTGACTTTTATACACATGTCCCGAAAAGTCGTTTACAGTCAAACCTGTGTATAACGACTGCCAAAGGAAAACAATAAATTGGCCGCAATAAACAGGTGCCCTTTATAGACCAGTTCCATCAAATCCTATACAGTAAACTTTGTATGGTGACACCCAAGAGCAACAAGACATGTGGGCGCTATACACAGGTGACCTTTATAGACAAATTCCATAACACAGTGTACTGTAAAACCTGTGTATAGTGACCACCCAAATGAAATAATGGAAGTGGGCGCTATAATCAGGTAACTTATTATTGACAGATAAAAATTTAAATGAGATAGTCAAGCCTGTGTATAATGACCACCCAATGCAGACAAGAAGAGTGGACGCTATAAACAGGTAAGCTTTATAGACAAGTTCATTTAAATCAAATAGTTCAGTTAACCTGTTTCCAGAGACCACAACAGAGAAACAAGAAATATATATGACGTTGTGTTTCGTAGCCTAATAGTGCTTATCGTCACAGATCTAGACCGACGGCAAAACAGGGGTGTACACGTACTAGATATCTGGTACGAACGACGGGCACGTAGATGCGCATGCGCACTGCTTCAAAAAATGACGTCACCGTACCAGTCCACTAGTGAACGTACAAATCGAAAAGTCCGTAATAGGGAACAGATGGCGGGCTGCGAT
This sequence comes from Echinarachnius parma, assembly GCA_037951105.1. Lineage (NCBI taxonomy): Eukaryota > Metazoa > Echinodermata > Echinoidea > Clypeasteroida > Echinarachniidae > Echinarachnius > Echinarachnius parma. The sequence continues at coordinate 155,673 of JBAMJV010005902.1, forward strand.
TGGCTACTCCAGATGACGTTCGCATGACGTATGTAACAAGGCTGGGTGCGCATATTGGATTGTGTTCGTTCCATATGCATCAAAGTTGTCAAAGCTAGATCTCGGGAGGCACGCTCCCAAGAGTGTTTTCTCAACGGCACAAGTACTACTTACTACAAACTACTCTCCGCGTAAACTGCTAAGACAAAATCAGATCGACACCCTATTGGTGAGTTTTATAAGCCAATTGTAATCATTATAGGAAAATCAAACACTGACATTTCGGCTTACTGGAATTACTAATTGCATAATACTACTTATTCCAACAAAAAATATTACATTTATGTACAAAAATGAATACAATCTCCGTTCAAACTGCTACGACAAAAACAATTCGACACGGAGGGAGGTAAAGGAGATCACTACCATATTGTTAAGTTTTATTAGGCAATTATAATCATTGTAGAGAAATCAAACGCTAGCATTAAAGCTTACTGTCATGGAAATTCGCACAATTCCTGTCATTAATAGTCACTATTCCTTCATTTCGGTTTCGCCAATAATGCAAATAATCATAGTGTTTGAGACCACTATCATTTGCTTTGACTGACCACTAGAGGTTGTCACTGCTATTTATTTGAATGTTCCCATTATGTTTGTATTGATTGCCCCAAACTATTGACCCCCTCCCCCCCCCCCCCCCCCCCCCTCCTTGTAACTGTGCTTTGGAAAAGACATATGTATCTGTTACCGTCAAACCTTGATTCAATATAAATGCTTGTGATGCATGTTCAGTTATTGATCGAGATGTGAACTAAATCGGACTTACCTTATCGTTTAATGCTAGCTCCTCCATGGTACACGTGGCATTCTGGCGCCAATATCCGCACCACAATGCACATGGCGATTGTTCCCGCCTTTCTCATCGTCATCATACTTCATGGTAAGTGATCTTCTGTGAGAGAACTTTAACCCTCCGAGTGCGAAATTAATTTGCAAATATGTACTAGGAACAGTTTGTTTCTGACCTGTTTATACGAAAGCCTAATGTAAACAAAAGACATCCATTCTCAATCAACAGGTGACAATATGTAATTTGTCTAAACGATATACTCACCCCCACTGTGTCTTGATATATTATGAATTTAATTTATGTCTTGAATAAAATGAAAAGAGGATATGCATATATTATACACAATTATTATGGTTAGAACAGCTTTCTCTTGCCAATAGATGACACATTGTTCTGTATCATTTACATGTCTGAAGACCAAATAACTATAACTTATCTTAGCCCATCTTATCACAATACCAATACATACATCTATAACCTTTTCTTGACCTATAATACTTGCAGTAAGATATATCAAATACATTTATATATCATCTTGTAGTATTGTGGTGTAAAGTAATGTTTGTATGTTACGTTTTAATATACATGTATATGCAGGTATGTTTATATATTTATGTTGGGCACAAGGCACTTTAATCCTCGGACTACATTGAATTTGTGTCAATAAAAACCGATATATATATTTATCTATATATCTATATATCACATGTTTATAGTAAACAAATATACCATGCACCGAGACCCTCTAGTTGAAATTATGGATTCCGAGGTGACAGTAAAAATACTATTTTTTGAGGGGCGCAAGCCCCTCAGACAATAGTGCTTTTACTGTCACCTCGGAATCCATAATTTCACTAGTGGCTCGAAATAGTGCACGACATATTTGTTGTATATCCTTCGCATAATCATACTTATCACAAAAATAAATGATTTCAATTAAATTAAAGAAAAATATTATAAAGAAAAACAAAACATTGATCATGGAACCATCACTGCACTGACTATGTTCTGTTTGTGACACTGACCCCAGGCCTTTGCGCAATAGTCCTAGCGCAGAGCGCGTATTGCGCTATCTTTCAATTCATGGTTACGCGCATTAACAACTAATGCGCACCCAAATGCAAAACGCGCGCATCAAAGTGAATAATTAACTCGCTTTACATACACACGTGTAATTATATGGAGAAAATAGTTATTCGTACATTACACAATATAATACTGTTATTATTATTATTATTTATTCGACCAAATAGCATAATACAATGTCCAATACAACACAATTATTAACATATATGCACATAATGCAAAGATACAAGTTACAAAACTGAAGAAAATAGACAAAAGAAAATAGTGAGGAGCAGTATGTGGGCCAGGGTACACAACAGTAAAGTACATCACTGTTGCCCTAGGGCATGTGAACCCTCACACACTGGCTCCAGAAGATGCATCATTACGGAACATAAATAACCAATAACGTATACGAAGATGTATTAAAAATTATCTATCAACGTCCAAATATAGCTAAATTATCTTAACCACATTAAATAAAGAATAAATTGATGAAATGACTATAATTCAACTAATGTGCTTCATATTTATTTGTATATACGGGAATATAATACGTATTAGTTATATGAAGAAAACATACAATGTATACATGTTTCGTGGTAATAAAGGTATTGGATATTAGTATAGCAAGGGGTTGCTATACCGAACGGGTTGTATTACCGTACATGCAAATTCCAATAGGAAAAACGTTCGAATTTTGAAAGTTGAATTTGAAAGTCGGCATTAACGGAGGATAATAAATGGATGTTTAGCAAACATTTTCCACCATTTCCCGAAGAAAATAAGCGCCCTGAGGCGTTATACGCGCGTTTTGCCGCGCACCAGTGGCAGCGCGCATGTCAATGACATTCCCATGCAAAACATTCGCGTTTGGTGCGTCCGGTTAATACAACCCGGTTTGTACGCTACAAAAAAATCTGCTTTCTTGAAAGGGTGCCGTAAAAGTTCAATTTGCGTAAGTTTGCTGCTTTTTTCTACGAAATAAGTTATCAATTCTTTATCTTGAGAATATATAGATCACTTATTTGTGTTTTATTCATATCTCTGTTCTTCATGTTGATCGTTTTCATGGCGTAAAGAAATGGTATCCGGTAATAGGACCCAATACCATATTACCGCTCCATCGGCTATTTATAATAAGACTCAGACCGTGTAAAATGGTAGGGAATAATTGCTTATCAAATAATTGCAACTTAATGAACTTGTTAGCCAAAATGAGCCTATTGAACAGAGAGGATAGACGACTTTAAAAGGAATAGATTAATGAATAATTCTAACAATTAACGTGGTTCATATCTATAAGGATATAAGGAAAATATATTATGAATAAGTTATACAAAGTAAACATGCTTTGCTAGACATGTTTCGCGGTAATTAGGGCATTGGGAGTATTACCGCTCCCTCGACTATTTATGATAAGACCTAGTAAGGAACAATACTAAAGCGAAGTTGCATATTAATATTGCAACTTAATGACATTGGTAGTCAAATGAGCCTATTTAACAGAGAGGATAGACGACTTTAAAATGAAAAGGAATGCAGGGAAAGGTGAAATAACGGCAGCATCATTGACACTAGATGGCAGACTGTTCCAGACTCAAGGCAAACGATGAGATGGCGAACATAAAAGAGATTGTGTTCTAGAAGTTAGATGCTGAAATGTCAAACTGTCAGGGTGTCGAGGGTTCACAATAATGTTTCCAGAGAGCATTGAACAATCACATACACCAGAGAGAAATTTGAAAGAAAAGGAACCAAGGATGACAATGTAAATCAATTGACAGCTTTAAAGGGGTAGTACAGTTTTGGTAAGGCTGAACTTTAGTAACCAAACCTGGACAGTAACATTATAAACTAATAGTTATAACTCCACCATGCTTGAAAGGTATACAACATTACAAACGACTAAATAAAAAAAAGCCCATTATCATTCAAACAGAGCAATTAAAACACAAGAGGGCGCTCTCTAAAAAGGCATTGGTTTTAAGCATTTTTCATACAAAATTATGCATGTGATGTTTTATTGAAATCATGATTAAATAGTGAGATCATCAACAACTATTTAAAAAACGCTTTTGAATTTTTTTGAAAAAGTGTATGCATTTTTTAAGTTTTTTGAAAATTCATCTAATTATTTGGGCCCCAAATAATTATAAGATCAGATATATTTATTGATATTTCAGCCGTTTCTGGACCGATTTTTACCAAATAAAGTTTATTCTGCCATTAAAATTGCATGTTCTCTCAAATTCGACACTCAGTTTGTCATTACCTCACAAAAAAATTGCGATGTGCAGCGCCCTCTCTACCAAAACTGAACTACCCCTTTAAGTCTATCAGCATAGGCAATCTCACCCCTCACTTGTTTAAGTGCTATGCGCGTAGCTGTCCGTTGAACCCGCTCAACCTGTTGAATTTGTGCCAATGTTGTGGGGTGCCATGCAGGTACGCCATACTCGACTATAGGTAGCACCAAGGACATGTATAAGAAGAAGATGGCATTAGTGGAGGCACCTCGGGCTACAACCCTGATAAATCCTAGAAGTATATTAGCCCGAGCAGTAATTGTAGTGATGTGGGTATTTCACGACAAATCCGAACTAATCGTTACTCCTAAATATGTATATGAAGGGGTAGATGTAAGCACTACTTCACCAAGTGTGTATGTAGGACGCAAAAAAGCACGTTTTCTAGTAATATGCATGACTTTCGTTTTAATGGGATTAAATAACATACCATCAAAGAGTGCCCATTGGTATAATGCATCGATGTCTTTTTGCAAAACTTTTTCATCATCAGATTAATTAATTGTTTTAAACAACACTATATTATCTGCAAACAAGGCACAGTGGGAGGAGATATGATTAGAAATGTCATTAACGAACATGTCGAAGAGCTTAGGTCCAAGGACACTACCATGGGGTACGCCGGATGATACCCCAGATGATACCCCAGTCCAGGCAGAGTGCAGTGCAGTGCAGTGCAGTGCAGTGCAGTGCACACCGCGGCGGATTGTTAAATGACGAATTAGTGTCACGACCACAGAAGGACAACGATGCACAATGTGCACCATTGTCGGAATTGTTTAATTCGAATACCGCTACGTTATACATGAAATGCATCTCTAGAATATTCGTTGGAACTTATTGATATTCACCGGTGAAAATATTCTGTATTTCTTTTAAAATAACTCTTTGGAAAATCTCGTCGAGCATCTTTCGCAAGCTAAAACAAGACCTCGATCTGCTCGCAGGGAAGTTTTTATAACACGCATCTCTATGGGCTCAATATCATCACCCGGCGTCTATGACGTCATTTATGGTATAGCACTTACTATATTGGCGTTCATAAACAAAGTAATTAATTACCACCACTAACGGAACCAATATTATTTCCTGGTTCCGTACGGGCCAAACAGTTGTAAGTGCGCCAATGCTATTCAAGAGTACGTTTGGAGACAATAGAATCCCGGACGATTTGTTCGCTCTGGCCAGAGTAGTCTCGTACATGATACGTTTTCCAATTATATATGTTTGTTCTTCCTAGAAAAATATGTTTGTGAACTTGTTGATGGAATGGACTAATAAAGATGTTACCTTTCATTTATCAGAATATCAATTTTGGGTGATGGTACCCTTTAACTCATTTTGTTTTACTTGTTGTTTTTATTTCATAATTGTGGGGATTAAATTCTGTTGTCACAAAATTTTCCGACACAGTTTTCTGGCTGCCATAATTATATTACTTTTACTTGGCACCACCGCGCCGTTTCTGCACGTTTCATTTAACTGCATAGCTGTTTCATTGTAGCTTCCTACCCTAATTAGATAGATGATTGTCATAATCACACTATACCATACTCGTTTTAGTGGGTAGATTTGTTTGTATTCATGGTAATGTTGCCATTGACATTAGCAAGTTGCCTCGTGTGCTTCCATCGACATATTGTGGTTAGCGTGAGTTTGTTTTTGGAGTACATAATTTCCACGTAATGATTAAAGCTGTGTTAGTGATCCTGATTTTTTGGTAAAAAAGAAACATTATAAACTTCAGTCGTTAAAGGGATAGTTGAGTTTTGGTAGAGAGAGCACAGTTTCAGTCAAACTGAATTTTAGTAACCAAAACCTGCACCATTACATTAAAAACTAATAATTATAACTCCACCATGCTCAAAAGAAATACCAAAATTACAAACGACTAGGTAAGTAAAAAGCCTGTTATCGTTCAAAAAGAGCTGTTTAAACTAAAGAGGGCGCTTTCAATAAATGCATTTGTTTAAACATAATATTGTGCATGTGATGTTTTGTTAAAATAGTGATCAGATAGAGAGATAATTAACAACTATCTAAAAACCTATTTTGAACATTTTTGAAAAGAGGAAGCATTTGAAAACGAATTTTAACGGCTGGTTCAAAATTATCGAATACTTGTGGGGCCCCACATTTATTACAACTGGTTATGTTTATGAATATTTTAGCCGTTTCTGGACCGATTTTGATCAAATAAATGTTACTCTGCAATTAAAACTGTATGCTCTTTCAAATTTGACACTCAGTGTTTCGGTATATCACAACAAAATCATTTTGTGTAGCGCCCTCTCTACCAAACCTCAACTATTCCTTTCACTAATGGAAAGACAATCATTGTCAAAATAGGACAAACAAACACGTGCTGCGATAAATGGCAACATTAGGAACATGAAGTGGCCTGTCCGTTTAAATATTATACTAAAATCTTCCCTATAAGAAAGTAACCACATTTTGGTAAAAATCGAACGAAAACTGAGAGCAGTGCAGTGAATATACGCTAAGGGGTGGCACAATGAGCTTCAGTTGGGCTTTATATGGTCAATTATTGTATAATTAATTGCTTATCATAACATTTCCAGACATTCAGCCGAGGTCTCATTTGTTAATTAGTATAGTAGTTCAGATTCGTATTTGTGGTTGTCTAAAATATCATCCCCTGTCAATTGCAGGAACACTTTGCTATGAAGAAGCAACGCCCTCGTACTGTCGGAGCATCGTTGGACCGAGTGGGCAGCCAGTGCAACTGGTTCCCAAACAGGGGAAAGTCTCGGCAGCCATCGACCGGGCTATGAGGGGAATATCTGCCTCTCACTCGGCGTTAGTTTGTTCCCTACCAGGTAATTATTCGGATGTATCACTAGTCTGCTTGTTATACCGGGATATTACGTTTGCCAGTTGTATTCCGGGACTTTATGTCGTCTATCGAATTTTCGACTTCAAACAAAATACAAATACCATCAAATAAAGTGATTTTTAGCTTTCTACTGGAATATTTCGTGGCGCAGTTGCAAATAAAGTCATCAATTAACTTTTGTGAAATTGCACAAACTTTAATATATTGTAGCTCCTATATTTATATCGAGCATTGTTTGGCATAATGGAGAATTTGGAGATATAGTGATATGTTTACCAAATTATGAAGATATTTGAATATTTGAATTGACAACCGTCCCTGAACGCTTTTTCGATTAACACGTAATGTACACGAGTCTTACAGAGATATTCGTATATGAAAGAGGTCTTAAAGGGACATTCCCTCTTTTGCAAGCCAACTTTCAAAAGTTGCGAGGTTATTGTCTTATCTAAAAGAAAATGTCTTTTAATAGCATCCCTGAACAAATTAGGGCTTGAAATCTCTTTTTCGTGGAGTTATAGACCTAAAACTAATAAACCGTCGTCCAACAATAAATTGTGCATTATATGTATATTCACCCAGTGAGGAAGTTCGTATACGAATTCCACGAAGTACCACAACGCTATGCGTGACCCCACCGTAACCCGCGCTAGCTACGTGACCCGCACACAAATCAGAATAGCATGACCGCACACTAGGCAGAATAACCAAACCTCGCTTAAACTGACTACATGTAATTACATATTCTTCATTTTGAGATTTTTTCCCGTGACATACCTTTACAAATGTCGGCTTCACAATACCTTTACAATAATAAGTACAATATAGTTGTAATATTATGCTAAATCAGTTAAACTCTTTTATTGACCGATATATAGTCTGATGGAGGGACGCATTCGTTTTTCATTCGTAGAATCTAAATTATAGGGCTGTTCGATATGATTTTTGTTGTGTGTGTTTCATTCATCCCCATCCTTCAACTGGAAACTGTTCAGACTTTTTGTAAAAGAGGGACTGTCCCTTTAACACTCACCTTCTAAGGAGCTTATTACCAAAATCACTGCACAATTAAACTCTTAACAATTGTTATAATACGAATATTGTCGTATCAGAAAGTTTATGTAGTTACTCTCTATTTTCAAAGTTAACAATCCTATGGTAAAGGTATTGTGAGTAAACGTTGAATTATTTCCATGTTTTTCTGTTATTATTTGTTTACGAACATAGATTGTCTGAGGAGTCCCTGCAAGAACAACGCTACGTGTGTGGAGACACTCTCTGGGTACACGTGCACCTGTAAGCCGAACTATACGGGGCAAAATTGTGAAAAAGGTAGGTATTCAAACATTTGGATGTTATGATATAACATGCAATCCAGTCGTTAAATGGATCTAGTAACTTTTGGTGGTTAATACAATGCAAATTGATGTTATCTGATATGTCCACTAGGTATTGTGTAAACATTTCAAGTTAAATGGACGTAATTATGGCAGAGTTATGAGCAAAAAAGCAACGTGATATTCACTTACTCATTGCACTCACTTTGTACACGGTTTGGGCGATCCAGTGGATAACTTAATATCTGAACATTTAAATCGTAATTATCTTTTCGACGAAAGGAAAATTAAAAGAAAAACCTGTCCCATGCTTTTATTGTTAATTCGAATACAACAATGTATAAGGGAACCGGTAGAATTCCAATGGGATTTTGAAGATTTGGACAATGTTACCGAGTTACGACTCGGGGGAACCATATAAAGCAAAATAACAGTATTTTTAAATTCCCGAAAACATATATATTGGCTAAACTTGCCAAACTGGCTAAAAAGAGGCTTGTGTGGTAAAATCCAAACCTTAGTTTATAATGAAACCTCCATGCACGCCGCTGCAGATCGGGCCTTAATTCACCGTCAGTTCACCCATGTCCTTCGGGCTGGGCAACTAGGGACACAACCAGCATGTCGTGCGCACATGCGCTTGCAGAGATGCTGCATGCAGCATACACGTCGGCGATATCGATCGAGCACCTACCTTTAATATCTAAATTGCAAATAGATAAATTAATAGGAGGTTTAATGGCCCAATTTGTATAATTCCATATTCCTAAAAACATATTATTTCACTAGGTCGGTGATGACAGTTTAGGGTTAGTGTTTTTGTGATGGAAGCTTCCTAATACTGGCATTAAACTGTTAGGGCGCCGTTATAGTATTATATATATTGATAATTATGTAATAGGGGACTCAAACTGACCCTGAAATATGGAAAATGCATTATTATTTATACTTGTCCAACCTGTCAAAATAGGCAGCAATGCATCGTTCAGATTATATCTTACAAGCAAACCATACGTATTAAGTCATGCGTATTAAAGTGGATGAGTGGAAGATGGTTATCATCGTTATATTGTCTGAGAACCATAGCGGTTGAGTGGTTCTGTTTAAAGCCAAGGGGGATAGTGAAAATATTGCAAAATAGAAAATGACGGTGGGTTTGACAACAAAACAATAACAGAAGAGGTGGAAGAATAAGGCAATACAATAATGTGTTAATTACAATTATATACACGTTCATAAACAAGGGTGGTTAATCCCTTACCGGGCTAGATATTTACCGTTAAAGGGACAGTTTCTCCACCATAAGTATATTTACTTTTGATTAAGTTCCCTTTATGTAAAAAAAAAATAAAAATAGAATTTCATGTTAATATGACCAACATTGACCCTTTGGGCAAGGACGGAGCATCATACCAAGTTACTCGCTGTACTGGCTAATCCCATTCATTGCATTGCATGGAGGCTGCCATTGATGTTTATGTAGCTCGAATTTTGAATTGTTGGCTCAAAAATGTGGTGAACACGAACTACTCTGTTGGGTTTGTGCACACTCACTGCGAGCTGCGAGAGGTAGCAAAAAGAACCCGAGCTCGTTAGTTCGGGTACGACGTAACATTTTAGCGCGAACAATTACAAATCCGGGTTGTAAAACATTCAATGGCAGTGCCATGCTGTATGCGATGAATGGGATTAGCATATACAGCGATTTACTTTGAATGATGTCACTCCTTTGCTCAGAGGGGAAACGTTGGACATATTATTTGCATGAAATTATGTTTTAATGGGTAGAGTACATAATCAAAAGTAAATTGTAGGTGTGGAAACTTTTCCTTTAAGGATTTTAAAGCGACTTGATTATATTGATATAAGTTGCCGACTGATATAAACATAATAGATGTATATTCAAATAGACCTGTTTAATGTCAAACAATACTTTGCTTATTATTAATCATAGAACCTTTCGATTATAGGGATAACGTGCTCTCCTGCACTTGCAAACCCGAGTAATGGAGCAGTGTCTTGTACGAACACCACCAACTACAACAGTGTCTGCACCTACACGTGTGATACAGGCTTCAACCTGACATCGGGTATCAGTCAGCGCACCTGCACAGCGACTGGCTGGTCCGGCTCTCAGCTAGTTTGCCAGGGTAAGTAATGGCAAGTAATTGCCATTTGCCACATTCTAACTACGTAGTCGACTAAAACTTAATATTCATGGATTAATATACAGTTATATTTGTATATTCGGCTAAGATTGTAAAAACCCGTGGCTCTTCGCAAATATCCATAGCTGAGCATAATGAGGGCTCAATTTGGCGATTTGTGGACAACTCTACAAGAAGAAGAAGGAGAAGAAGGAGAAGAAGAAGAAGAAGAAGAAGAAGAAGAAGAAGAAGAAGAAGAAGAAGAAGAAGAAGAAGAAGAAGAAGAAGAAGAAGAAGAAGAAGAATAAGAACAAAAAATAACAAAAAGTAGAAGCAAAATAACAACAAGAACAAAAAAAAAACAAGAAAAGGAAGAAGAAAAGTAAAAAGAAGAGAAGAAGAAAAAGAAGAAGAAGAAGAAGAAGAACAACAACAACAATGTGAGGCAGAAGAAGTAGAAAAGGGAGAAGATGTAGAACAAGAAGAAGTAAACGAAAATAAACAGGAGAGGAAGAAGGAGAAAAAGGAGGAAGAGGGGAAGGAGAATACAATTAACAAACGTGTTAACTAGAAACATTTGAACGTCAGTTAATAAAAGAAGCAATTAAATCTTTACCAGGGTTTCAGACAGACAGTGGGAGTCTTTAGAAAGACTTGACTGCATGAATGGATGTAAGTTGTCGATTGATCTAAACATTACATATTTATCTAGAATAGAAAATATGTTATATAGTGGACAATAATGTGTTAATTGTTAATCATATAGTCTTTTAATTACAGGGATAACGTGCTCCCCTGCACTCGGGAACCCGAGAAACGGAACTGTGTATTGCACGGACTCCATCAACTACGACAGTGTCTGCAAATACACGTGTGATACAGGCTTCAACCTGACATCGGGTAGCAGTCAGCGCACCTGCACTGCGTCTGGCTGGTCCGGCTCTCAGGCCGTCTGTCGGGGTAAATAACTTGCACGAAATCGCTTTTTTGATAAACTCCAACTAGATTCGAACCCCGTATGTGTGCAATAATTATTGTTATATTCGGATTAGAGACACTGGTGGCTCTTCGAAGATGTTCCTTGCATTTTAACGAGGGCTCCATTTAGCAACTTATCGATAGCTCCACAACAACAAGAAAAAGTAGAATAAGAATGGAAGACGAATACCAAGAAGACGAAACAAATTAGTAAAAGAAGAAGATGAAGAAGAAAAGGAAAAAGAAGAGAAGAAGAAGAAGAAGAAGAAGAAGAAGAAGAAGAAGAAGAAGAAGAAGAAGAAGAAGAAGAAGAAGAAGAAGAAGAAGAAGAAGAACAATAATAAGAAGAAGAAGAACAATAAGAGGCAGAAGAAGTAGAAAAGGGAGAATATGAAGAACAAGAAGAAGAAAAAGACGAATAAGAAAAAGAAGAAAAGTAGAATAAACAGAAGAGGAAGAAGGAGAAGAAGGAGGAGGAGGAGGAGGAGGAGGAGGACATCACAATTAATAAACGTGTTAATTAGAAACGTTTGAATGTCAGTTAATAAAAGTAGCAATTCAATCTCTACCTGGGTTTAAGACAGACGGTGGGAGTCTTTAGACAGACTTGACTGCATGAATGGATGTTCGTTGTCGATTGATCTAAACATTGCATATTTATCTAGAATAGAAAACATGTTATATAGTAGACAATAATGTGTTTATTGTTAATCATAGTCTTTAAATTACAGGGATAACGTGCTCTCCTGCACTCGGGAACCCGAGTGACGGATCTGTGTCTTGCACGGACTCCATCAACTACAACAGTGTCTGCAACTACACGTGTGATACAGGCTTCAACCTGACATCGGGTAGCAGTCAGCGCACCTGCACTGCGTCTGGCTGGTCCGGCTCTCAGGCAGTTTGTCAGGGTAAGTAAATTGCACGGAATCGCTATTTTGCCAAACTCCACGTATGTGTGCAATAATATACTTTTATATTCGGATTAGAGACACCGGTGGCTCTTCGAGGATGCATCTTAATGAGGGCTCCATTTAGCAATTTGTCTATAGCTCCACAATAACAAGAAGAAGTAGAAGTAGAATGAAAGACGAATACCAAGAAGACGAAACAAATTAGTAAAAGAAGAAAATGAAGAAGGAGAAGAAGAAGAAAAAGAAAATGAAGAAGAAAAACAAATATCAAGAAGTAAAAGCAAAATAACAATAATAACAAAAAGAACAAGCCGAACAAGAAGAGGAAGAAGAACAACAAGAGGCAGAATAAGTAGAAAATGGAGAATATGAAAAACAAGAGAAGAGAAGAAGGAGAAGACAATGAAGAAAAGTATTTATGAGAAACATTTTAATGTCAGTTAATGAAAGAAGCAATTCAATCTCTACTCGGGTTTGAGACAGACAGTGGAATATTTTAGAAAGACATGACTGCATGGATGGATGTTAGTTGTCGATTGATCTAAACATTACTTATATAGAATAGAAAACATGGTTTATAGTGGACACTAATGTGTTTATTGATAATCATAATTATAGTCTTTCAATTACAGGGATAACGTGCTCTCCTGCACTCGGGAACCCGAGTAACGGATCTGTGTTGTGCACGGACTCCATCAACTACAACAGTGTCTGCACCTACACGTGTGATACAGGCTTCAACCTGACATCGGGGAGCAGTCAGCGCACCTGCACTGCGTCTGGCTGGTCCGGCTCTCAGGCAGTTTGTCAGGGTAAGTAAATTGCACGGAATCGCTATTTTGCCAAACTCCACGTATGTGTGCAATAATATACTTTTATATTCGGATTAGAGACACCGGTGGCTCTTCGAGGATGCATCTTAATGAGGGCTCCATTTAGCAATTTGTCTATAGCTCCACAATAACAAGAAGAAGTAGAAGTAGAATGAAAGACGAATACCAAGAAGACGAAACAAATTAGTAAAAGAAGAAAATGAAGAAGGAGAAGAAGAAGAAAAAGAAAATGAAGAAGAAAAACAAATATCAAGAAGTAAAAGCAAAATAACAATAATAACAAAAAGAACAAGACGAACAAGAAGAGGAAGAAGAACAACAAGAGGCAGAATAAGTAGAAAATGGAGAATATGAAGAACAAGAGAAGAGAAGAAGGAGAAGACAATGAAGAAAAGTATTTATGAGAAACATTTTAATGTCAGTTAATGAAAGAAGCAATTCAATCTCTACTCGGGTTTGAGACAGACAGTGGAATATTTTAGAAAGACATGACTGCATGGATGGGTGTTAGTTTTCAATTGATCTAAACATTACTTATTTATCTAGAATAGAAAACATGGTTTATAGTGGACAATAATGTGTTTATTGTTAATCATATAGTCTTTCAATTACAGGGATAACGTGCTCTCCTGCACTCGGGAACCTGAGTGACGGATCTGTGTTGTGCACGGACTCCATCAACTACAACAGTGTCTGCACCTACACGTGTGATACAGGCTTCAACCTGACATCGGGTAGCAGTCAGCGCACCTGCACTGCGTCTGGCTGGTCCGGCTCTCAGGCAGTTTGTCAGGGTAAGAAATGTACATGTGATAGATATCTTGTCACACTCCAACAATGCTTGATTACTACAATAAAACAAACCAAACCAAACTAAGAACCTTTTCAGTATTTACACCAGAAAGCTTCTTTATTCAATTCATGGCAAATATCATACATTAAACTTTAAGCAATATTATGAATACTTTGACGATACGTTTATTCAATGTAGGAGCAGGAAGAAGAAGATCGAGGGGAATAGTGAGCAGGTAAATTACGAGGGATAAGAAGATAAAGTTGGGTTGGTTTATTTGGCTAATATTTAAGGAATTAAGGAATCCGTGGCTCTTCGCAAATATGTTATCTTCATGAAAATCGTATGATTATTGTTAATCATATAATATTTCAATTACAGGGATAACGTGCTCACCTGCACTCGCAGACCCGAGTAATGGATCGGTGTCTTGCTCGGACTCCATCAACTACAACAGCATCTGCACCTTCACATGTGATACAGGTTACTACCTAGCATCGGGTAGCAGTCCTCGCAACTGCACTGTGTCTGGCTGGTCCGGCTCTCAGCCAGTTTGTCAGGGTAAGACATGTGATAGATATCTTGTCACACACCAGCAATGCTTGATTGCTACAATCAATTATTTCAGTGTTAACTGTAACCAAACTTAGAACCTTTCTATATATTATTCACACTAAAAAATGTTTCTTCAATTCAAATCATGTCAAATATCATAAATTTAACGTTAATCAATAATATGATTACTTTGACGATACGTTTATTCAAATTAGGAGCAGGAAGACGAAGAACGAAGAGAATTTTTAGCAAGTAAAATACGAGGGATACAAATATGAAGATGAATTGGTTCATTCGGCTAATATTTAAGGAATTTAAGGAACACGTGGCTCTTCACAAATCTCCATTGCATAGCATTATGAGGACTTAATTTGGCGGTTTGTGGACAACTTCCACAAAGGAGACGAAGAAGAATAAGAAGAAGGCAAGAAAAGGAAGAATAGTAAGAAGAAGAAGAAGAAGAAGAAGAAGAAGAAGAAGAAGAGGAAGAAGAAGAAGAAGCAGAAGAAGAAGAAAAAGAAAGAGGAAGAAGGAGAAGAAAAAGAAAAACAAGAAGTAGAAACAAAATAACAAGGAGAACAAGAAGAACAAAAAGAAGCAGAAGTAGAAAAGAGAAAAGATGAAGAACAAGAATAAGAAGAAGAAGAGAAAGAAGAACAAGAATGAGAGGAAGAGGAAGAAGCGCAATAAGAAAATAAGAATAAACAGAAGAGGAAGAAGGAGGAAGAGGAAAAGGAGGAAGAGGAGAAGGAGAATACAATTACGAAACGTGTTAATTAGAAACATTTTAATGTCGGATAATAAAAGAAGAAATTCAATCTCTACCCGGGTTTGAGACAGCCAGTGGCAGTCTTTAGAAAGACTTGACTGCATGTATGGATGTTAATTGTCGATTGATCTATTCATTATGTATCTATAATAGAAAACATTTTATATGGTTGACAATAATGTGTTTATTGTTAATCATATAGTCTTTCAATTACAGGGATAACGTGCTCTCCTGCACTCGGGAACCTGAGTGACGGATCTGTGTCTTGCACGGACTCCATCAACTACAACAGTGTCTGCAACTACACGTGTGACACAGGCTTCAACCTGACATCGGGTAGCAGTCAGCGCACCTGCACTGCGTCTGGCTGGTCCGGCTCTCAGGCAGTTTGTCAGGGTAAGAAATGTACATGTGATAGATATCTTGTCACACCACAACATTGCTTGATTACTACGATAAACCAAACCAAACCAAACTAAGAACCTTTTCAGTATTTACACCAGAAAGCTTCTTTATTCAATTCATGGCAAATATCATACATTAAACTTTAAGCAATATTATGAATACTTTGACAATACGTTTTTCAATGTAGGAGCAGGAAGAAGAAGAACGAGGGGAATAGTGAGCAGGTAAATTACGAGGGATAAGAAGATGAAGTTGGGTTGGTTTATTTGGCTAATATTTAAGGAATTAAGGAATCCGTGGCTCTTCGCAAATATGTTGAAAATCGTATGATTATTGTTAATCATATAATTTTTCAATTACAGGGATAACGTGCTCACCTGCACTCGCAGACCCGAGTAATGGATCGGTGTATTGCTCGGACTCCATCAACTACAACAGCATCTGCACCTTCACATGTGATACAGCTTACTACCTAGCATCGGGTAGCAGTCCTCGCAACTGCACTGTGTCTGGCTGGTCCGGCTCTCAGTCAGTTTGTCAGGGTAAGACATGTGATAGATATCTTGTCACACTCCAGCAATGCTTGATTGCTACAATCAATTATTTCAGTGTTAACTGTAACCAAACTTAGAACCTTTCTATATATTATTCACACTAAAAAATGTTTCTTCAATTCAAATCATGTCAAATATCATAAATTTAACGTTAATCAATAATATGATTACTTTGACGATACGTTTATTCAAATTAGGAGCAGGAAGACGAAGAACGAAGAGAATTTTTAGCAAGTAAAATACGAGGTATACAAATATGAAGATGAATTGGTTCATTCGGCTAATATTTAAGGAATTTAAGGAACACGTGGCTCTTCACAAATCTCCATTGCATAGCATTATGAGGACTTAATTTGGCGGTTTGTGGACAACTTCCACAAAGGAGACGAAGAAGAATAAGAAGAAGGCAAGAAAGGAAGAATAGTAAGAAGAAGAAGAAGAAGAAGAAGAAGAAGAAGAAGAAGAAGAAGAAGAAGAAGAAGAAGAAGAAGAAGAAGAAGAAGAAGAAGAAGAAGAAGAAGAAGAGGAAGAAGAAGCAGAAGAAGAAGAAAAAGAAAGAGGAATAAGAAGAAGGCAAGAAAAGGAAGAATAGTAAGAAGAAGAAGAGGAAGAAGAAGAAGAAGCAGAATAAGAAGAAAAAGAAAGAGGAAGAAGGAGAAGAAAAAGAAAAACAAGAAGTAGAAACAAAATAACAAGGAGAACAAGAAGAACAAAAAGAAGCAGAAGTAGAAAAGAGAAAAGATGAAGAACAAGAAGAAGAAGAAGAAGAGAAAGAAGAACAAGAATGAGAGGAAGAGGAAGAAGCGCAATAAGAAAATAAGAATAAACAGAAGAGGAAGAAGGAGGAAGAGGAAAAGGATGAAGAGGAGAAGGAGAATACAATTACGAAACGTGTTAATTAGAAACGTTTTAATGTCAGATAATAAAAGAAGCAATTTAATCTCTACCCGGGTTTGAGACAGCCAGTGGCAGTCTTTAGAAATACTTGACTGCATGTATGGATGTTAGTTGTCTATTGATCTATTCATTCTGTATCTATAATATAATTTTTTGTATATGGTTGACAATAATGTGTTTATTGTTAATCATATAGTCTTTAAATTACAGGGATAACGTGCTCTCCTGCACTCGGGAACCTGAGTGACGGATCTGTGTCTTGCACGGGCTCCATCAACTACAACAGTGTCTGCAACTACACGTGTGATACAGGCTTCAACCTGACATCGGGGAGCAGTCAGCGCACCTGCACTGCGTCTGGCTGGTCCGGTTCTCAGGCAGTTTGTCAGGGTAAGTAAATTGCACGGAATCGCTATTTTGCCAAATTGCAACTAGACTTGAACCCCGTTTGTGTGCAATTGTTATATTCGTACTAAAGACACCGGTGGCTGTTGGAAAATGTTCCTTTCATTGTAATGAGGGCTCCATTTAGCAACGGGTCGACAGCTTCACAATAACAAGAAGAAGTAGCGGAAGAATGGACGGCGAATACCAAGAAGACGAAAATAATTAATAAATAATAAATTGAAGAGGAAGAAGGAGAAGAAGGAGGAAGTAGAGAATGAGAATATAATTACGAAACGTGTTAATTAGAAACGTTTGAAAGTCAGTTAATAAAAGAAGCAATTCAACTTCTACCCGGGTTTGAGACAGAAAGCGGGAGTCTTTAAAAATACTTGACTGCATGGATAAATGTTAATTGTCGATTGATCTAAACATTTCATATTTATCTAGAATAGAAAACATGTTATATGGTCGACAATAATGTGCTTATTTATTAATCATATAGTCTTTCGATTACAGGGATAACGTGCTCTCCTGCACTCGGGAACCTGAGTGACGGATCTGTGTCTTGCACGGACTCCATCAACTACAACAGTGTCTGCAACTACACGTGTGATACAGGCTTCAACCTGACATCGGGTAGCAGTCAGCGCAACTGCACTGCGTCTGGCTGGTCCGGCTCTCAGCCAGTTTGTCAGGGTAAGACATGTGATATATATCTTGTCACACTCCAACAATGCTTGATTACTACAATCAATTGTTTTAGTGTTAATGCAACCTAACTAAGAACCTTTTTAGTATTCACACCAGAAAGTTTCTTTAATCAATTCATGCAAATATCATAAATTAAACTTTAAGCAATATTATGAATACTTTGACGATACGCTTATTCAATGTAGAAGCCAGAAGAAGAAGAACGAGGGGAATAGTCAGCAGGTACGAGGGATAAGAAGATGAAGTTGGGTTGGTTTATTTGGCTAATATTTAAGGAATTAAGGAATCCGTGGCTCTTCGCAAATATCCAATGCAATGCATAATGAGGACTCAATTTGGCGATTTGTGGACAACTCCACACACGGAAGACGAAGAAGAATAATAAGGAGAAGAAGAAGAAGAAGAAGAAGAAGAAGAAGAAGAAGAAGAAGAAGAAGAAGAAGAAGAAGAAGAAGAAGAAGAAGAAGAAGAAGAAGAAGAAGAAGAAGAAGAAGAAGAAGAAGAAGAAGAAGAAGAAGAAGAAGAAGAAGAAGAAGAAGAAAAAAAAGAAGAAGAAGGAGAAGAAGAAGACACTGTTGATCAAGAAGTTGTAAATGTAATTTATAAAAGGAGGCATTTCTTTACCCACGTCTGAGCCAGAAAATTGGGGATTTTAAGAAAAGTTGACAACAGAGACTGATGTCGGTTTCCGAGTACTATGTATTCCTCCAGACCAAAGCATATGTTATCTGTATGAAAATCGTATGCTTATTTTAATCATATAATCTTTCAATTACAGGGATAACGTGCTCACCTGCACTCGCAGACCCGAGTAATGGATCGGTGTCTTGCACGGACTCCATCAACTACAATAGCATCTGCACCTTCACATGTGATACAGGTTACAACCTGGCATTGGGTAGCAGTCAGCGCAACTGCACCGTGTCTGGCTGGTCCGGCTCTCAGCCAGTTTGTCAGGGTAAGAAATGTGATAGATATCTTGTCACACTCCAGCAATGCTTGTTTGATACAATCAATTATTTCAGTGTTAACTGCAACCAAACTAAGATCCTTTCTATATAGTATTCACACTAAAATATGTTTCTTCAATTCAAATCATGTCAAATATCATAAATTAAACGTTAATCAATAATATGATTACTTTGACGATACGTTTATTCAAATTAGGAGCAGGAAGAACGAAGAGAATTGTTAGCAAGTAAAATACGAGGGATACAAATATGAAGATGAATTGGTTCATTCGGCTAATATTTAAGGAATTTAAGGAACACGTGGCTCTTCACAAATCTCCATTGCATAGCATAATGAGGACTTAATTTGGCGGTTTGTGGACAACTTCCACAAAGGAGACGAAGAAGAATAAGAAGAAGGCAAGAAAAGGAAGAATAGTAAAAGAAGAAGATGAAGTAGAAAACGAATAAACAGAAGAGGAGGAAGGAGGAAGAAGAGAAGGAGAATACAATTACGAAACGTGTTAATTAGAAACATTTAAAGCAATTCAACTTCTACCAGGATTTGAGGCAGAAAGTGGGAGTCTTTAGAAGGACTTGACTGCATGGAAGGATATTAATTGTCGATTGATCTAAACATTTCATATTTATCTAGAATAAAACACATGTTAGATGGTGGACAATAATGTGTTCATTGTTAATCATTATAGTCTTTCAATTACAGAGATAACGTGCTCTCCTGCACTCGGGAACCCGAGTAACGGATCTGTGTCTTGCACGGACTCCATCGACTACAACAGTGTCTGCAACTACACGTGTGATTCAGGCTTCAACCTGACATCGGGTAGCAGTCAGCGCACCTGCACTGCATATGGCTGGTCCGGCTCTCTGGCAGTTTGTCAGGGTAAGAAATGTACATGTGATAGATATCTTGTCACACCACAACAATGCTTGATTACTACGATAAACCAAACCAAACCAAACTAAGAACCTTTTTAGTATTCACACCAGAAAGTTTCTATAATCAATTCATGGCAAATATCATAAATTAAACGTTAAGCAATATTATGAATACTTTGACGATACGTTTGTTCAATGTAGGAGCAGGAAGAAGAACGAGGGGAATAGTCAGCAGGTAAATTACGAGGGATAAGAAGATGAAGTTGGGTTGGTTTATTTGGCTAATATTTAAGGAATTAAGGAATCCGTGGCTCTTCGCAAATATGTTATCTTTATGAAAATCGTATGATTATTGTTAATCATAATCTTTCAATTACAGGGATAACGTGCTCACCTGCACTCGCGGACCCGAGTAATGGATCGGTGTCTTGCACGGGCTCCATCAACTACAACAGCATCTGCACCTTCACATGTGATACAGGTTACTACCTAGCATCGGGTAGCAGTCCTCGCAACTGCACTGTGTCTGGCTGGTCCGGATCTCAGCCAGTTTGTCAGGGTAAGACATGTGATAGATATATTGTCACACTCCAGCAATGCTTGATTGCTACAATCAATTATTTCAGTGTTAACTGTAACCAAACTTAGAACCTTTCTATATATTATTCACACTAAAAAATGTTTCTTCAATTCAAATCATGTCAAATATCATAAATTAAACGTTAATCAATAATATGATTACTTTGACGATACGTTTATACAAAGTAGGAGCAGGAAGACGAAGAACGAAGAGAATTGTTAGCAAGTAAAATACGAGGGATACAAATATGAAGATGAATTGGTTCATTCGGCTAATATTTAAGGAATTTAAGGAACACGCTCTTCACAAATCTACATTGCATAGCATAATGAGGACTTAATTTGGCGGTTTGTGGACAACTTCCACACAGGAGACGAAGAAGAATAAGAAGAAGGCAAGAAAAGGAAGAATAATAAAAAGAAGAAGAAGAAAAAGCCGATACCAAGAATTATCAAAATGTTCGAGGACCAGACCAGGACAAGTCCCAATTCTTCGAGGACGAGACCAAAACCATTGTTTGACAATCGTGTAAGCGGGGGGGGGGGGGGGGGGGGGGGGGGGGGATCCGTAGAAAATTGTCGAAGCCGAGACCAATGATGTTCAAACTTTCGAGGCCGAGACCAGGCTTCTTCATAATTTTCGAGGCGAAGACCAGGATCAATCAATATTTTTGAGGCCGAGACCATTGGTAATGATGGTCGAGACCGCAAAAAATGTGGTCTCGAGACCAGCTGCAAGTGATATAGGGGGGAGGGGGGTTCAAACCCCCCAAAACAGTCATTTGTTGGCCAAAGGGGGAGGGGGGGGGGGGGTTGACCCTCCCTCACTCCCTTCCACTGGGTACGCCTATGACAACAACAACAAGAAGGAGAACAAAGAGAAGAAGAGGAGCAATAAGTAGAAGAAAGGCAAAAGAAGAAGAAGTAGAATAAATATAAGTAGAAGACGGTTAGTCAGCGCTAGATCTGTATGGTGTAAAATGTTGATTGATCTGAACTCACCATTACAATTGATGTGTTATATTTATTGGCGTTTTTTAAACTAAATAGTATTTCTATTACAGGGATAACATGCTCACCTGCACTCACAGACCCGAGTAATGGATCGGTGTCTTGCACGGACTCCATCAACTACAGCAGTGTATGCACCTATATGTGTGATACGGGGTTCACCCAGACATCGGGTAGCAGTCAGCGCAATTGCGCAGCGTCTAGCTGGTCCGGCTCACAGGCAGTTTGTCAGGGTAAGTAAATGTTACGTAATCGCTATTTTGCCACAATCCAAGATTTGTAGGAACCCGTGGCTCTTCGCAAATTTCCACTGCTTTGTAATGAGGGCTTCATTTGGAGATTGGGGACAACTCTGCCCTCCCAAGGAAAAAAGCAGTATCTGACATTTTTGTTGATTTTCACTTTTTTGCAAAAAATACTCAATAAACAATGCTCTTTCATGTGATACATTCAGTTTTCTGAAAAAAATTTGGGAACACCATTTTTTCCCAACCCTCAAACGCAGTATCTACAGTCAACCTCCACTTTCCCCAAGGAAAAAAGCAGTATCTACACAGCTAGTCTCGCCACAAGACAAACCAATTATTTATAAGCAGACAATATGAATAATGCGCATTTATAATAATTATATCTTGTATGAACAAATTTCATTACTTATATGAATTGCGAAGCACAAAATATTGAAGCAAATTTAACATATAAGTGCATTTTGCAATACGACCAACATTCTTCTATAAAGCGCAGAGTTTGTGACAAAGGCTATTCAAGTATGCATGAAAGTGCGTGTACCAGTCCTCTGCCACATTCACACAATGCACAGACTGACTGCGCACGGCATATGATGCTGTGCAGTGTGTTAATGGCATGTGATTTTAACGCATACATACATGCAATTGAGTCATGTATGTACAGTAATGCAGTCCTAATCTTCTACTAAATTAAGCTCTTCAGTGCCAGCATGGATTAGTAAGAATTGTTTTATCCATAACATAAGGCATAATTCATCACCCTCCAAATTTCTATGTAGATACTGCGTTTTTCCTTGGGGAAATCGATCACGCACCGTGTTGGGAGCATGTAACATGCATTATTCCATATTTAAAGTAACTTAAGACTTTGATAAGAGTGGGCGCTCTTTATCATTTCAAAGTTTTGTTTTAACTCTAACTTATACACTTTTATAACAAATGTATAAACAATCATTTATGCGTGGTTAATGAATACAAGTCATGCTTCGTATTTTCCTTCATTGCGGAAATATGGGCCAATAAGTCCCTTTTTAAAGAAAAGTGTGACTCGCCTAGAGAGGGCGCTTTTTAATTAATCAAACTTTTTTCCCTTTAAAGTATGTTAATAGTACATACAGAATATATCCGAAACATTTTCGATTGTTTTATCCATAACGTAAGGCATAATTTAACACCCTCCGAATTTCTATGTAGATACTGCTTTTTTCCTTGGGGAAATCGGTCACGAACCATGGATTTTCCCAAAGTATCTACATTTTCATGAAAATCTCAAAATTAAACGGAACATTCAATTGTTCATGTATGAAGAAAAATAGACACCTATACATCCTTTAATCACACACTTAAGATATCTTCACAAGTTTATTATTTCTGAGCGGCTGTGGCAAAAACACAAAAGGGTCAATATCTCAGTTTCTAGAAAACGCTGAATCGTGTAGATACTGCCTTTTTCCTTGGGACGGCAGAACTCTACAAGAAGAATAATACTAATAAGAAGAAGAAGAAGCAGAAGTAGTAGAAGAAGAACAAGAAGAACAAGAAGAACAAGAACAAGAATAAGAGGAAGAGGGAGAAAAGGGAGAATACAATACGCGTTAATTAGAAACTCCGGGTTTGGGACAGACTGTTAGAGATTTCAGAAATACTTTTTGTTAAGGAAGACTGCAGAGAGTTATCTAAGTTTCCGATTGATTATATTATAAGTATTATATATCATTCTTCTTGACCAGAACATAATTTGAACGTTATTAATCATAGATTTTTCATCAATTACAGGGATAATGTGTTCTCCTGCACTCGCATGCCCTAGTAATGGATCAGTGTCTTGCACGAACTCCACCAACTACAACACCGTCTGCACCTATATGTGTCATTCAGGGTACAACCTAACATCGAGTAGCAGGCAGCGCACCTGCATAGAGTCTGGCTGGACCGGCTCTCAGGCAGTTTGTCAGGGTAAGTGAATATCACGTACTCGCTATTATCCCACACTCTAGCCAGACTAGAACCCCACTTTCAAAAGGAGAATAAGAATACACAGAGGAAGAAGAAGTAGAAGTAGAAGAAAAAGAAGAAGAATACTATAACGTAACACGTTAGTTAGAAACATACACGTTATTTAATAAGTAAGGCAATTCTCATTACTGTTAGGTACTCCACAAGCATGGACAATTGATCGTTGATTACTCAATACAAAAACAATAATGTTTGTTCTTTCTGCTACGCTTCATGTAAGCAGTCTAATGTTTGTTTTCCTACTGGAAGACCTATTCATGGTCATGCTTTGGATACATGTCTTTCTTCCATCCGTTTTGTTTTTGTTTTTGTGTTGTTTTAGATCTGCGGATATGCCCCGAAGGATGGGTGCTTAGCCACCCAGGGAAGTGCTATTTCCTCACACGCTTGAAGACGAACTGGACCGGGGCCCGAGACTACTGTGATAGTCTTGGTCCTGTTATATACGCGGGGCACGCTCGCTATCCATCCTTGCTGCAGTTGGACAGCGACGAGGAGACCGATGTCTTCGAATGTTTGGTGTCTATCCCAGACCCAGTCCTACTAAGCCCATTCCTAGAGATGTACGCAATAAACTGCGATGACTTTTCAAATGGGAAATGGACGTGTAAGAGAGACAGGAACGGCACTACTCTAAGTGACTACACTGGTAAGTATTGGGATTGTATTGGTTTTAATATAGTAGTATCCCTAAAATGGGATAGTCGTCTTTGGTTTAGAGGACGATTCAATGAAGCCATAGTGTAATATTTCACAAATCACGCAATCGTAATTACAGAATACATTATGTATTATCAAAGTCGGTTAAAAAATACATATCGATTTGCTGGGGTCAATTTACGTTTAGCTAACGCTGACGCTGTGACGTCTTATACGTTTTAGTTATTTAAATGTATCCCTTGAAGTATACAGCATAATGGAACCAAGATCCAACTTTTCTCTCCTGAAAAGGGCACAACAATTTTGCTCAAGGGATCTAAGACCATTTATCCAAATTCACACAATTTACTTAGGACTCTATAGTGATTCTCCGATAACTTGTTTTACTCGCATGGAACTTTGTTTTCGAATTATCTCTTTATTACACAAGATTTTGCCGTTTGAATTGTTTGGATTTTTAGTTATTTACTGGAAATTTATAATTTTGTACAAAGTCAGTTCAATGATTTAATAGTAATAATAATCATAATATAAATAGAGGCTTCTAATGCGCCACTAAATCCACCCCATGTGGTCAGAGCGCAGTTAAATCATATTCACACAACGAACTATAAGTGAATATTACTGTTCATTTCGCTTTAACTTAGCCATATCGTCCATGTAACGTGTATTTTTTAGACATTACCTTACGGACAAATGACAAAACCAACCCATTTATCAACCATTCCTCACTATTTCTGCATGTCAACAAAGTTACTAGATCCCTTTAAGCAGATAACTTTGGTCCAGTCAATCTCGCAAATTTTAGGGGGTAACCTCAATCAGATTACAACACGGAATTTTTCTTCGCAATGTTTTTCAGCAAGGTCCCCTGAACAACAAATACATTGTCATAATAGCAATATGTGACTTTTAATGTATTTTGTTTTGCATAGTTTACCAGATTTAACCCCACAACGTATCGAAATAAATTTGTCCATACTCATTTCACATGCTTGTATCATATCCATACGTATAATGACAATGAAACATGCATAATATGCAAATTATCTATTGTCATATTAGAAAACTGTAATTTTCAAAGTATTTTGTTTTGCATAGTTTACCAGATTTAACCCAACGTAGGGAAATACATTAGTCCATATTAATTTATAATTGATCAATAGAAATACATAATAATAACAGTATCAATTTGCATAATATGCAAATATGCTACTTATTCAATGGTTAACGTTTTTTTAATTTATTTGTTTCTCATATTAAATGCACAATCACAAAAGCATACACAATGTGTCTTGTAAATACATCCCTTTCAATTGCGGCTTAGATGATTGAACTATGATTTGCATATTATGCAAATAATTTTCATACCTCTGTATAAGACAACTTTGATTTGCAATGCATGTGGCAGTTCGCGCACTTCCCAATCGGCAGCTATGCTAAATACTTAAAACCCATGAACTGCTCATAATAAGGGCCAATTTTCTGGCCGTAGAGCTCCAAAATGTTATACTATATCAACTTTTTTTTAAGGGATACCTTCTTGTAATTTCCAAACATGTCATTTAGTTTCATCATATTTAGTGCCATCACAAAACCAAAGAAAACATGAAGTTTCATCGAAAAGTAAAATTTTACATCCGAAATTATGTCAAAATTGTTACAAAAATGTTTCACCAAACAAATGAGCATTTGGGACTACGCAGACATTTTTAATGTAAATTTAACCACTTTCCCCAACTTCAATTTTTGGGGACTTTTAGTATGTTGTTTAGGAAGTTTCCTGACTTGAATTTCGACGAAAAATCCCGTGTTGCAATTTTGTTGAGGTCAAGTGCTACGTTGAGTTTGACTGTTTCAATGGGGAACTTGGATAAAAGATTACAATGTGCCTTTTGTAGTTAACTCAAACAAGAATCTGTTACATCAGGTCATCGAAGTAAAATGTAACGTCCTTATCTTCTAAACAAAAGAAAAACAGCTTGTTTGATCAACATCGCATAGTAAAAACAGCTGGAAAATAAACACGTTTTATTTCGTTATACGGATGTAAAGTAAAATTTATATAAATGATTTAAAAACACTGCTGAAAACTGCCTAAAGGGGTAGTACAGTGTTGGTAAGGCTGAGCCTTAGTAAGCAAAACCTGCACAATAACATTCCAAACTGATATTTATAACTGCACCATGCTCAAAATGTACAGAAAATTACAAACGACTAAGTAAAAAGCCTGTTACCATTTAAAAAGAGCCGTTAAAATATACGAGGGCGCTCTATAGAAAAGCATTGGTTTCAACCATGTTTTCATCCAAAATTATGCATGTGATGTTTTGTTGAAATAATAATTAAATAGAGAGATCATCAACAACTATCTTTACACCTCTTCTGAACATTTTTGAAAAAAAGTGGAAGCATTTTAATTTTTTTTAATCATCGAATAAAACATGGGCCCAGATTTATTTCGATCAGATATACTAATAAATATTTCAGCCGTTTCTGAACCGATTTTTACCAAATCAAATTTATTATGCAATCAAAATTGTATGCTTTTTCAAACTTTACATTCAGTTCTCATTATCTCACAAAACATTATTTTGTGCTGCGCCCTCTATACCAAAACTGAACTACCCCTTTAACTGCTAGAGTATCGCCAGTGAAATACAATGAGAGTCAATGTAGGGCCTACATTTCCGTTCCAACAGAAGTTTCGTCAGATGCAAAGTGACCATGATCATGTTTGTATATTTATACAAAACTAGATAATTTGTGAACGCTTCTATAAATTATATGAATAGCTTATTTCCAAAAGGGGTTAGATCCACTTTTTCAACTTTGGAGTAAAGCAAGTTACTTTGTCAAACTTTGTACACATGCCTATGGGAATATGAAAATTGAATTTTCTGTATTTGGATTTTGAGTGAGTTAATTGTTCTAGAATTTTGATTCTACATACATAGTTACGAAGCTTTATTAATGTACTGATATCGCTAACTCAATTTGTATGGAAAGTTGATTTAGCCCCTTTTGCAACTAAGCTTTTCATATAGTACTAATTAACTATATTGCCGTGCCGGATGCGGTATGCATGCATTATATATGCATACCACACGGTAACAATATTTTGTTATAAATATTTTCATTTAAACGAATGCCACTATACGCCCTCTGCTCTATCTTTTGTTTCTTATTGAAGATTGGTATCACAATGCGGATTACAGTGAACCAAACGGACCTGATGAACATTGCACCGCTCTCGCGTATCCCGACGGTAACAGTGGCTGGACGTTGTTTGACATACCTTGTGAGGGGTTTAAGACACTTGTCGTGTGCCAGATTCGCGCCGACTAGCCATCTGTTCGAGTTGGTAGGTGAGATGTGCCATCGCCCGCTATGTTTTAGGGTGAAGGTCGTCATCGTGATACGAATTTGCCAGGGGCGTATCTAACGGGGGTGGGGGAGGGAGGGGGACTTGGGAGCACGTGACCCCCCCCCCCCCCCCCCACAAATGTTGATGTGCCCCCCAGGTGCCCCCCCCCCCCCAACTAAAAATGCATGCTTGATGCTAAAGTAAAAATGAATTACAAACATGCCGTTAGAACAGTTTAATACAAAGAAAGAGGGTTCGAACCACATCTCTGGTGCGAAGATGCGCCATCAGCGAAACCAGAATCGAATACTAATTATGCAGTAACTCTAGGTAAAGGGTATAGTTCTTTGTAAGTTGTGTTATCTTTTCAGTGTATTCATTTTTCTTCAATTTACATGAATCATTACAAAATTACAAAGAGGCGAAAACTTGACTGTTATGTTGCCTCTACCTTTTAGCTACATCCAATAGTTGAAAAGTTAAATTATAACTTGTTCCCCGGACGAAAATATAAGCCCCCCCCCCTCCCCCAGTGCCCCCCCCCCCCTAAAAAATCCCAGCTACGCCACTGGAACTGGCGTGCAGTGAGTTTTTTTTTTCGAACAACGCAGATTTCGTCGATATTATGTGAATAGCAAGTAAATTGTGTTTACCTTGAGATATGGGTTTTCCCTTTCAATTTAATACTTATTAAAATCAAATTTATTTAAAGTGAATCAAATTCAAGTAATGCTGCGTAATCGTTGGGATCGGTCTTTCAAATTCTAAATAAGTGCAAGCGAAGTTATGCATACGCTTGTGCTATCTTAAATAGACACATGCGTTAATTTATGGGCACTCGAATTCGCGAAGTTTCAGTTTAATACTTAAATTTAGTTGGACCAGAACCCTTTTACCACTTTGGACAATGGTAATTTTACAAACACAATACGTGATTTAGCATCATTCTCACATGTCTAATAACCGACAATATTATTACAAAGCATTGTATTTGTTTTACAGTTTAGCCTATAATATATTTGACTTAATCTGAATTCATGATTACAACGTTTTAATGTAAACAATGACATTAAGAAATTGTTCTTCAACCTGGCTGACTTATTTACAAATTATATACAACAACTATTAGAACAATTTTAAAGTTAGTACATAATACATCCATATTTTTCATCCACTTAATGTGTTGGTTAGAAAATAAAACTGCATAATATAAAATAAGGACATACACATATTTCTAACTGTCATTATCGATGTTACTCTAATCCAGACAACGAATAAACTACAACAAACAACCAAATTTGCGGTATTCCATGGTTTTAATTTCGAAAAGCATGTCCGAAATTTCAACAATAAATTGAAACAAAAGTACAATTACATCACACACTTATTATCGTTTAACAAATTAAGTCAAATAAAGTATGATTGTAATTAGAACACTTAAATTATTTACATGAATTATCAAGTGTTTATTAAGAGCTACAACCTGAGAAAACGGGGGGCCCGGGCCATCATAAATTTATAAACTAAAATATTTCTAGCATGACACTGGCCACTCTTAAACTCTCATATTCTCCACGCAAAGGCGGGAAAATAAAAAGTGAATACATGTGCTCCAACCAGCAACATATGTACTGCAAAATAATTCAACGAACATGAATTATAACAGACTAGGCGTATACGTCGCAAAAAAGGGATTAGGGTGCAAGGTCAATCGCTGGCTGGACACATGACCTTGGCAGACGAGCGTATAGCCAACAAAACATTATTGAACAACATTTGAGAGGAGCGGGATTGCATGCGTATTATATATCAATCATAATTTCAATTAAACCCCTTACCCTGCTGGAAAGTTCACACTCATTCACAGTGTGAATCACAGTGTGAATCACACTGTGGTTCACAGCGTGAATCACAGTGCGCTCCACACTGTGTATTTCGGGCATTTTCACAGCGTGGCCGCGTCGTTTCACAGCGTGAATCACAGTGTGGTTCACAGTGTGGTTCACCGTGTGAATCACAGTGTGGTTCACAGTGTGAATCACAGTGTGGTTCAGTGTGAATCACACTGTGAATCACACTGTGAATCACACTGTGAACCACAGTGTGGACACACTGTGGAACGACGCGGCCACATTGTGAAAACGCCCGAAATACACAGTGTGAAGGCGTTTTCACAGCGTGGCCGGGTCGTTCCACAGTGTGAATCACAGTGTGGTTCACAGTGTGAATCAGTGTGGTTCACAGTGTGAATCACAGTGTGGTTCACAGTGTGAATCACAGTGTGGTTCACAGTGTGAATCACAGTGTGGTTCACAGTGTGAATCACAGTGTGGTTCACAGTGTGAATCAGTGTGGTTCACAGTGTGAATCTGTGTGGTTCACAGTGTGAATCACAGTATGGTTCACAGTGTGAATGAGTGTGGTTCACAGTGTGGTTCACAGTGTGAATCACACTGTGAACGCGGCCACGCTGTGAAAACGCCCGAAATACACAGTGTGAAGTGCACTGTGATTCACAATGTGAACCAGTGTGATTCATACTGTGAATTACTGGAGATTCACATTGTGACCACACTCTGAAACACACTGTGGTTCACAGTGTGAACCACACCGTGAAACGGTGTGACCACATTATGAAAACGCCCGAAATACAGTGTGAAGCACACTATGATACACAATGTGATTCACACTGTGAATAACCGGAGATTCACATTGTGAAAATGCCAAAATTTGTGAAAGCCTCACACTGTGAAATGCCCACCACATTGAAACTGTTTACTGTGTGGACATTCATTGTGACACATTATACTGTGTGACATTGCTGTATTTGGAAATGAAATTATTTGTTTAATTCAAACTATGAAAGTGTAGTCTGGTAAATCTTAGTACATAATATTGAAGGAGAAAAGGTTGATAATCATTGTCTGCTTGTGAAACTCAACTTTAATAGATATTTACCCTCAAAACGATACAAAACATAAATAACTCCTATATCCGCTACATAAAAAACAAAACAGTAAAAGAATAACAAAGAACATGCTTAATATCATAATTGTCCATAAAACCAACACGGGGTTTGTTTAATATTCACTCATCACGTTTTCTGTGTCCCAAAGTATTGATTTTGGTTTTAGAAAAAAACACTAAATTGTCATTTCGTCTGCATCAGCATTCCAAATCTAAATGGGTCCATCTGTGTGAATATATATACAATTTATATCAAAGAAATTAATGAATTGTCATTCTGTCTGCATCGGCATCCAAGTTTAAATGTGTTTTTCCATATGTTCATAAGTCACATTGATTGATTTTGGTCATAATGAATGAGTTATTAGATGCTTAAATTCAAGGTTAAACAAATCAATGACCATTGTGCGTGTGTGTGTATGAATCCCACTTGTAAATATTTTAAACAACCGATTTCTGTATAAAAAAATCTCTTAGCTATGCTGGCTAGCGTCTTTCCCTAGATGATCGTCTAACACAATTATCAGGCCGTGAATCAAGGTCATGGTCATCGGGCAGGTCACTTTCGTGCTCCCCAAGCTGCGTATATCGAATCACCTGTAGCCATCAACGGGCGAACTGGTGTTACCATGGCGGTGTATCTCATACGAATGCTCATCGAGATGCCTGATAAGTGATAACTGTTGCCTTCTTCGAGTGATCATCTCCCGAGTCGGAATGGTTGCATGCGAACTGTATCTTCCTCTTGAGTCATTATGTCTTCCTGTCATAGTAGAAAGACTATCTCTGCTGGTTCAAGTTCAACCGTTGCATATCATGCTTTAGTCTCTTGGGAAGAGGCTGTGCTGCATGAGCTGTCGGGATAAAAAAAAGGCCGCTCTTAATCTGAAGACTTCTGCCGCGAATAATGTTGGCAACGGAAACACCCCTCGGACTCGGCCATGATCGCTCCACAGACCCGCTTTAAGAAGTCGGCCAAGGCACACCTCCGCTCTTTAGACCCCTGTTCAGCCTTGCCCCTGTCTATTTCTTTCATCTCTGTGGAGTTCGCTTCTGGCAATCTTCCCATAGCGTATTCTATCAAGAAAAAAATACAAATAAATGAGAGAAACAACTGTTAATACTAAAATGCAAATTGTTATCATTAAAATGAAAGGGTGATGAATACAGTGGCGTACCCAGCAGGGAGGGGGGGGGGGGGGGGTAGTTGTAGACAATTTTTGAAGCCGAGGCTAAGTGCCTTCAACATTTTTGGGACAGAGACTAGCAAATTTTCGAGACAGAGACCAGATCCGGTCCACAATTGCGGAGGCCAGTACCCAGACCCAGTGGTTGAGAATCCGGTATGCGCGGGGGGGGGGGGGGGGGGGGGGCTGCCACGGTTTTGTGCACTTTTCAAGGCCAAGACCATGGTCAAGAACACTAAATTTGGTCTCGAGACCAGTTAAAATTTGTAAAGGGGGGGGGGGGGTGTTCAAACCCCCCAAAACTATTAGTTTTAGGTTAAAAGGGGGGTGGGGAACCCCCCAAACTCTCCCCCTGGGTACGCCTATGGATGAATACAAAATATTTCCAAAGCTGCATTACACCATAATAATCAATAAGTGAGAATGTCCATTGCCATTTTTAGTTACGTAAATCCAAGATAGCCACCTTTGGCTTTTGATAGGAGAGAATGTTTTTAGTTCGTTTGAATGCATTTATTTTATGAATGTATTATTTATTTACTGTTCAAAACAAACTTGAATTGTGAGTCCAGTATTCTAGTTGCTTACGGTTCAATGATTAAGTCAAATAACGATCATCCAGATCCTATAAACAAACGAAGGAACACATTTATTCTAGAGCGACTAATTTCGGGAGCGGCCATCTAGGATTTATTTCAGATTTTCCGTTTCAATGCGCTGATAGCTGATACAAATGATATAAGTACCTGTTTCATTCTTTCTTTTCCTGTCCAGCCAAAGCTCGCTCTCCTAAACTTGAGATGTCTTTGAAGCAGCTGTATCAAGAGCTGAAAATAGAACAATGAATAGAGGTTAAAATATTGCTTTCCTTTTAACTGTATTTTGAATATTAGTGTTATAGTAAAGTGATGCTCAAACACTATGGCAAACATCCTTGTGAATGGGGTTACGAAAGCAATTTGTCACCAATTTGCAATGATCACAACCCCTGATCAAAGTTTCAGAAAGAAGAAGATTCTGAAGAATCAGAAAGACATAGCAGTTAAGGGTAATTTACGATAGAATACCGAGTACAGTACCTTTTGTTTCGCTGGCGGCGAAATTGGGGCAAGCGAATTAGTGAAATAATTTTGTCCCCTTTTCTGGTGGCCCTGAAAACAAATTTCTTAGCCGAAAATGTGATTTCATGAAATTTGTTTGCACTTTTCAAAATATCACTGATTCATGGTAGTGCTGTAACTGACCTTGATGATCGGATCGTTTGATCGGATCGGCAAAATTTTATCGATCTTCGAAATCGGATCGATGATCGGGATCGGATGATCGGCTATAAAAAAAAAAAAAAAAAAAAAAAAAAAAAAAAAAAAAAAAAAAAATTCTTTGGTAAAGGATCCCAAAAAACACAATTTGGGAATATAAATCAATACCAAAGCAACATATATCCATATTAATAAGCCCAAGGTAATCTTGTACGGGTATGCTTTCATTTCAAACTGATTACCTCTTCTTTTACAAAATTACTCACGCCGATGTTGAGCTTAGTCCCATGTGATTAATTTGGCGTAACCTTTCAGAAACACATGGGACTCACATCTACAATGTATTGTAAATGGTCCTGATAGGACCATTTACTGCTCACAGTGGTAAAAATCTACGGGACACAATTTGAACTACAAACAGAGAGAAAAGAACAGCATATCTAAAGTAAAAAATTGCATACCTAGATTGAAGCTGATTTTATGATTTATTGTACAAAATTTCATTTTCAAAATGATAAGTCATACTTACAAAAATCGTCATATAAGTTCCATTTCTTTCTCTTCCTGCTCGATGTCCCATCGTAAACAAAGAAAGCCCGCCCGCAACATGCCGAGGCCGCTTATTATTGTCCAAAACAAGCCAACTCGCGATCTGCAAGCATGCCCGCCGTATCCGATTTCGGATACGCCGTATCAGAATTCGGATACGCTGTGTCAGAATTCGGATACGGTAACACGTGTGGTGTGGGAAGCTTGCGGGAAATACATGACAGTCATCCAGATAGCAGCAACACTTTCGAGAGGGATCACGACTGAGATTTTCTCAGTCTTTTTATTTTCCAAAACTGCAGATTTTCCATTTTTTCGACATTTGAAGAATAATTTGGACCATTTTGGTAAGTTCATATAACACTTGTATCATTTTTAGGGCCAGTCATGATTGATTTTGTTGAATTTAAGATAAGAATTTTGTGTGAAATTTTGACAAACTTTTTTTGTACTGTCCCACATTGTTCCCGTATAGCGCAGCATTACAATGTAGTGTTGTGTGATGGGACTAAGCTCAAAATCGGCGCGAATAATTTTGTAAAAGGAGAGGTAATCAGTTTTAAATGAAAGCATACCCATACAAGATTACCTTGGGCTTATTAATATGGATATATGTTGCTTTGGTATTCATTTATATTCCCAAAATATGTTTTTTGGGATCATTTTCCAAAGAAAAAAAAACGGATTTTTTTTTTTTTTTTTTTTTTTTTTTTTTTCCGATCCGATCTTCCGATTTTTTCTGCATGATCGGAAATCGGCAAAAACGGTCCGATCATGTATGATCGGATCGTGATCGGCATGCCGATCCGATGATCGGTTACAGCATTAATTCATGGTCAAATCTGTGACTACAGATAACATTGAAGAAAACAAGAATGTTTAGACTTGAGAGGTTGAAAATCTCCTTGACAATCAGGCCACCAAAATTAAATGCAATCGTACTGTGTCACTGTTTGTCCAGTCATGCTACACTGTCACTTTTCCCCTGCCACCTAACTAAGCCAATGGCTCAATGTAGTACTCCTTACATGTTACCATGATACCATCCATAGCAAATCACAAACTTACCAATGATGCCATTTTGTTGACTGTTGTCAGCTTGGTGCCAAGACTCAGCCCGCATCTCAGCTGTCAACGTGACATCATCTGCTTTGAATGAGCTGCTGACTGACTGGGCTCCCAACACCGTCATTGCTTGTTGTCATGTCTCTGAACCCCCAATCTAAATTTTAAGACAAAATAGGAAACATCATCAGAAACAGTACTTCACTACTAGTGCGGATACAGGACTATTAGAATTTGATTACACTCAGTACATGTAACTCTGTTACTCATGTGGTGCAGGAAGTATGCGGGGAATACATGCCCATGATGGCAGTCATTCAGATAGCAGCAACACTTTTGAGATGGATCATTTACTGACAAATCCTTGCAGATTTCTCTCTATTTCCAACATTTACGGAAGATAATTTCTAGGGCCAGTTATGTTTGATTTTGCCAAATTTATTTCAAATTCAGAATTTTGCATGTAAATTTTACAAGTTTTTCTGTGCCGGGTGGACATAGATGCCATAGCCCATAGTTCATGTATTGCAGATCCTGTGTACAAATCAATTTAGCATCGCTCTGGTCGCTTGTGCGTGTCATGCCTATATTGCTACAAATTTACACATGTATACATTCGTATTGTTCAATATTTCAACTTTATTCTCATGCGCACTTGATTCAAATCTACAAATCTAGCGCTTTTATGGCCTCTTTGACAATATTACTGAAACATTTTATTTTCGGCCTTCTATCGCTAGACGCAATGAGTATGATTGCCGCATGTGCGTAACACAGTGCTGTGACGCGACGTCGCTCGAAATCTTGCAGGTAGCCCGCAGGTAGATGTGCGACGAGGTAAAAAATCGCCTTTACTTACACAATTATTTGTATTTGTTTCGCTCCAATTTACCTTTATTTATTGAACTTATCGGACATTGCATATAATTTGCTAAAAAAGAAGGATAACTTACCTCAAATTGATGATTTATTACGGTAGTCCTTGTTAGAATCCCGCCTTGTCTTTGATCGCTGCAATGATGACGTAACCTCAAAACTCGTCAGCAATGCATGCTGGGATAGGAGGTAATCAATATTCCGCTCGTAAGTGGCGATCGGTCCAAGACAAAGCCGGATTCTAACAAGGACTACTGTAATAAATCATCAATTTGAGGTAAGTTATCCTTCTTTTTTAGCAAATTATATATGCAATGTCCGATAAGTTCAATAACTAAAGCCAAAGGTACTTCGGAGCGAAACAAATTCAATTAATTTTGTAAGTAAAGGCGATTTTTTACCTCGTTGCACATCTACCTGCGGGCTACCTGAGCGACGTCGCGTCAGGAGATGAGCACAGCGCTGATCACAGTTACCAGTAACCATGCCCATGGTAACCACCAGCCCCACCACCCATACCGTTTGTGTATAGCATACAGAATCACATTGACGTAGTGCGTTATTTTTTTCGCTCGGCGGGGCAATCGATTGTCCGAGGGGTGTTGGCGAATTCACTTTGAACCAGTTGACAATGTGTTGTTAATGGTTACGACCGGACGCTAGCGGTATAGAACAAAGGCACCACGGAGTGTGCGGTGTCATGTGTAACATACAAAGTATTTTACACATGACAGAACAGGTATGATGGTAACCGACATTCTATAATCGACAAATAGTCGTCGACGATGGCTCGCACCGCAGGTGGCAAACGCGCTAAAAAGCCAACAGTAGAATGTTCAGTAAAATTAATATCAACTACAACAAAGAGGCCATGAGATTGAGAGCGCTAGATGTAGATTTGTCGATTTACTGTACACTCCATTGCATTCACATTGAGCAAATTATCATCATCTTATATTATTCATAGTCAGTAGATCTCAATCTATAAACATTCAATCATACAGAAAGTCGGACAAATTAATGACTCACCAGTCCACACCAGTCGCCACCAGGCATAAGCATGATAAGCATGCAGCCTCGACGTACCTGGCCTGGCCTCGTTGCATGGTGTATCGGAATTCGGATACGCTATTACCCAAGGTCGAAAAACAGAACTCTGAAATACTCAATAATGTAGTAACTGGATCGCTAGTTCGGAACCAACAACCCACATTCAAACAAAGGTCGAGACTATAGCTGTAGATATACGATCTGGATCCAGCTTCTGTCATTTATTTTTAAAAATGCAATCCGAAGAGTTTCAGCATGTTCCGTATGTATAACGTATCGAATTCGAATACGGTACATGACGTCAGTCACGTGATTGGGTGCCGCGACAACTCGGCCAACGTCTATCTCGTCCCTTACGAATTCGACTAACTGAGTTTGATTAGCGGTCTGCTCTTGACCTAGGACAACTCGGACACAAATTTAACGATGTAATTTTTAGCATTTAAAATATTGATTTCCCACCCCCCCCCCAAAAAAAAAAAATCGGAAGAACAGGTCTTTACTAGATCATTATTACGTCGTTGGGGGTATATGTCGAGCTAGCCTCCCGCCGAGTTGGCTGCTGACCGAGTTGCTATGACGTCATCAAAATCAAACCTGTCTTAGGGGCGCCACCTGTCTATAGCAGCCAACCTGCCTATAGTGGCCACTCAAAGTGATCCCTTGCAGAGAAAAACAGTGTAATTGAACCTGTCTATAGAGGTCACCTGTCTACAGTGGCCACATTTCTTGTCTCCCTTGGGTGGCCACTATAAACAGGTCTGACTGTATATTAGTAAAGTGTGACGTCATCGAAAACATTTTTGTAGAATTTTCAAATTCGAACTTCATTGTCCGAAAGAACATTAAACATAATGTGGAAGTACCGAAAATCAATAGCTGAGATATATGCCCATCCGAATCAATTATTTTGCAATAGGCGATCGATCAGTGTTTTAACTTTATGAACCGAGTCAACCCCCCCCTACCCCCCCCCCCCCCCACCCCCTCAGGCCTTCTTTGACCAAAACAATTACGTTTGGGGGGACTTGAACTCCCCCTTTTTCAACTTGAAGGTGGTCGCGAGACCTCCCCCCCCCCCCCCCCCCCTCAAAAAAAAAAAAAAAAAAAAAAAAGCTTTCTTATATATTATACAGCTCTCGTCCTTGCAAATGATGTCTATAGTCGTGTCCGTGCATAGCCTGTTAGCACATGGAACGTTGTTACAATCAATGAGGCATATAATAACTACCCAGGTAGCAAGCCAACGTTGGACCAACGTCGGAAACTTGCAAACTCGTTGGAACTCGTTGGACGTTGGACAATCTCGTTGGATCAACGTTGGACCAACATCGGTAACTCGCAGTGAAAAAGAAGTTGGACAATCTCGTTGGACCAACGTTGGACCAACATCGGTAACTCGCAGTGAAATGTACGTTGGACAATCTCGTTGGACCAACGTTGGATCAACATCGTTAACTCGCAGTGAAATAGACGTTGGACAATTTTGTTGGACTAACGTTGGATCAACATCGGTAACTCGCAGTGAAAAAGACATTGGACAATCTCGTTGGACCAACGTTGGACCAACATCGGTAACTCGCAGTGAAAAAGACGTTGGACAATCTTGTTGGACCAACATTGGACCAACATCGGTAACTCGCAGTGAAATGGACGTTGGACAATCTTGTTGGACCAATGTTGGATCAACATCGGTAACTCGCAGTGAAAAAGACGTTGGACAATCTCGTTGGACCAACGTTGGACCAACATCGGTAACTCGCAGTGAAAAAGACGTTGGACAATCTCGTTGGACCAACATCGGTAACTCGCAGTGAAATGGATGTTGGACAATCTTGTTGGACCAACGTTGGACCAACATCGGTAACTCGCAGTGAAAAAGACGTCGGACAATCTCGTTGGACCAACGTTGGACCAACATCGGTAACTCGCACTGAAATGGACGTTGGACAATCTCGTTGGACCAACGTTGCACCAACATCGGTAACTTGCAGTGAAATAGTCGTTGGACAATCTCGTTGGACCAACGTTGGATCAACATCGGTAACTCGCAGTGAAAAAGACGTTGGACAATCTCGTTGGACCAACGTTGGACCAACATCAGTAACTCGCAGTGAAATGGACGTTGGACAATCTTGTTGGACCAATGTTGGATCAACATCGGTAACTCGCAGTGAAAAAGACGTTGGACAATCTCGTTGGACCAACGTTGGACCAACATAGGTAACTCGCAGTGAAGAAGACGTTGGACAATCTCGTTGGACCAACGTTGGACCAACATCGGTAACTCGCAGTGAAATGGACGTTGGACAATCTCGTTGGACCAACGGTGGACCAACATCGGTAACTCGCAGTGAAATTGACGTTGGACAATCTCGTTG
Organism: Echinarachnius parma; assembly: GCA_037951105.1. Lineage (NCBI taxonomy): Eukaryota > Metazoa > Echinodermata > Echinoidea > Clypeasteroida > Echinarachniidae > Echinarachnius > Echinarachnius parma. The sequence continues at coordinate 195,081 of JBAMJV010005902.1, forward strand.
GAGCAACGCTGGACCAACATCGGTAACTCGCAGTGAAAAAGACGTTGGACAATCTTGTTGGACCAACGTTGGATCAACATCGGTACCTCGCAGTGAAAAAGACGTTGGACAATCTCGTTGGACCAACGTTGGATCAACATCGGTAATTCGCAGTGAAAAAGACGTTGGACAATCTCGTTAGACCAACAGTAATGAGTGGACTCAAGTAGAATTACAATCATAAATAGAAGTGCGCCATCCCCGGTGAATTACCATATAGGATCGATATCGGGTGTCAATTAGAGACCATGTATGAGTTGGGCCATCGATCTACAAGCAGTTAATAAAGTAAGCTTTCAACTATACTCGTGTGCCTACTTGTATTATATTACAACATGGTGTCTGAAGTGAAAGTGACTGTATGTCTGATTCGATTCGCCATGACCTGTGTTGTAGAAATGCTAATTTGAATCCATTTTGGGAGGCGAGCTTCACGGTTGATGTGTGACCGGATATACCATCCAGAAAACGCTTTATTGAGAACTGTACTGTTCGTTATCAACGGTGCATATAGCTAGTAGGAAGAAAGAGCTCCAGAAGAGGCAGAAGCGATACTATGACCAGGGTGCCAAGTCGCTGCCGGTGTTGAAGTCTGGAGAACGTGTGTACTACCAAGTGGGAAAAGAATGGAAACCTGGCGTAGTGACAACTCAAGATTCAACGCCCCGCTCGTACCACATCCAGAGTGAGAAAGGTGGGGTATCGCCGGAACAGACATCATCTAAAGAAGCGTCGCGCACCTGAAGGTAACATCCATGTTCCAGTAAACGAGGAAACGGAGGTCCCAGAAGCGTGCTGGAGTGAGGTGAAGCCGCCCTCGCAAGAACGTGACAGGCGCTACCCACTTCGACGTCTACTCTCAGACCACCGGATAGATTAGATTTGTGATAGAGATGAATACCATTTAGGGCAGAATAATCCCTTGGTATCATCTAGGCGTTGGGTAGTCCACCCTGGCACTAGCATGTTAAACCATTTTGCATAAGGTAAATGTCGGTCTTACAATAGGGGATGACAACCGTACGAAAGGGGCAGAATAATCCCCTGGTTCCATCTTCTGGGTGTCGGGTAGTCTACCCTGACACTCAAGTTTGTAATTTACCAGTATTTATTATTGTTATGCCAGAGTTACACATGGCATTTCGCCTACTTGTATTATATTACAACACCATGCGATGGATCAACATCGGTAACTCAAAGTGAAATGGAGGTTGGACAATCTCGTTAGAGCAACGTTGGATCGACATCGGTAACCCACAGTGAAACGTTCGTTATTCCAACGAGAATCCAACATTTCACATCTGTTGTTCACTACATGTAGCTGTTATGTTAGAAAAGGTAATTTTTTTACTCGTAGCACAGGTGGTCAAAACCCCCTTGCATAATAAAAGGATTTAAAATTAGCTGCTGAAAGCAGGATGTATGCCATCGTTGGATCAACGTTGGATGAACGTTGGTTATTATTCATGAATATTCATGAGTGGTTATCATTGACTGCAAAAAGCATTAATAATCATGTTATTTGATTGTTCAGAATGAATCCAATGTTATTATTTACTCATTATTTGAAATATATGTAAGTTATTTATCTACAAAAACATTCTAAAGGTTTGTTTCCATGATGTATTTGTGTAAATTCTTAAAACTTTATCCAAACATTCAACTTTATCGAAATACCAACCATCAAACAAATATTAACACAGAAGCTAGGTTATATAAAGCTGAGTGGATGATGTAGATGTAGTGAGTGTAGGAATAGGAATAGGACTATATGGATAGGGATAGGAATAGGACTAGGAATAGGGTTAGGGTTAGGTTAGTCTTAGGTAAAGGGAAAGCTAGGATAGGGGATGTTCTAGATATCACCAATAGGCGTGTCATATGAATATTAATTAAATTTTTTTAGTACGGTGAGACGTTGGTCCAATGTTGGACCAACGTTGGACCAACGTTGGATCAACGTTGGACCAACGTTGGAGAAATGTTGGTGAATTACGCTGGACCAACGTTGGATGCTTGTTGGAGACATGTTGGAGACATATTGGATGCTTGTTGGACACATGTTGCTTTGACGTTGGATCAACGTTTGCGTACGCCCAATCAACGCTGCTCCAACAAAATACCAACCTTGGATTAACGTTGGAAAAGCGTTGGTCCAATGTTGGCTGCTTGTTGGATGCATGTTGGAGACATATTGGATGCTTGTTGGACACATGTTGCTTTGACGTTGGATCAACGTTTGCGTACGCCCAATCAACGCTGCTCCAACAAAATACCAACCTTGGATTAACGTTGGAAAAGCGTTGGTCCAACGTTGACAAATAACAACTTTTCAACGATGGACCAACGTTGATCCAACGTTGGCATTTCGTTTTCGGCAACGTTGGAGCAACGTTGATTGGGCGTACGCAACCATCGTTGGTCCAACGTTGCCGGACAACGTTGGATCAACGTTGCCGAAAAAATTGGACAACGTTGGTCCAACGTTGGACCAACGTTGGCTTGCTACCTGGGTAGTCTAGATCTAAATTATGGCATAGCTGGGGGCTCACCCCCCCACCCCCCCCCCCCCCCTTACAAAATGTTAGTGGTCAGTCAAGTTAAGTGGTCTTGACCATCAGTGGCCTACATGTAGCGTGGTCGGAAGGATTGGGGGGCACCAACATTTTTTTTTTTTTTTGGGGGGGGGGGGGACAAAACTTGTATTTCTTTTGTTTTTCTTTTTAAAATGTCTCCTTATTATTGAGGGCACGTGCCCCCCCCCCCCCCCATGTCGCCACTGTTGACCATCATAACAAACATCTCAATCGGCCCCCGAAAACAACGGATCTCGGTCTTGGCCTCAAACATTTTTGAGGATCTCAGAATTCGGCTTCGAACAATCTTCACCGACATCTGGCCCTCTCTAAAAAAAAAATTGACGGACACCCCCCCCCCCCCCCCTTCGAAGGTTATTTACCGATACCCTCACCCTCCCCCTGGAACAAATCCTAGGTATGCCACTGTTTTAGGGTACTAGCCTCGATAAAATCAATACCGCTTACGAGTCAAACATTGGTTTCTGTTTGTAATAAACTATTTAACTATCTTTAAAATATATTCAAATTGGTGAAATAGTATAATGAATACTGTATTTTAACAATAAATACAATGATATTGACATATTTGTTGTGTCTAGCTATTCAGTCAAACCTCTTTCCACCAAGGGGAAGTATAAGACAGGTGGCCACTGCATACAGGTGACCTCTATAGACATGTTCATTCCATTGATAATACATGTATCTGCACAATGTGAAATATATATTTCACACTGTGAAATAGTTTCCACAAGGTGAATTATATTTTTCACAATGTGAAATATTTTGTACAGAGTGGCCACATTGTGAATTCTCCAGTTCACACTGTGAAATACTTTCCACAAGGTGAATTATATTTTTCACAATGTGAAATATTTTTTACAGAGTGGCCACATTGTGAATTATTCTGTTCACACTGTGAAATCTATGTCGCAAGGTATTCACACTGTGAAAATCTGGTTTTCATATTGTGGAATAAATTTCACAATGTGGCCACAGTGTGAACACACATTTCACAATGTGAAAACACATTTCACATTGTGAAATCAAATTTCACAATGTGAACACTGTGTGGCATACCACAGTGTGGCTGTGTCCACACTGTGAAAACATTTCTTTCACAGTGTGAAATGTGTTTTCACAGTATGAAATGTGTTTTCACAATCTGAAATGTGGTTTCACACTGTGTTTCACACTGTGAATGAGTGTGAACTTTCCAGCAGGGTATTCTCAAGTGGCACAAAAGCTTAACGAAATAACAATTTCGTGCGTGTATTATTTTAAAATTAACAAAAACATAATTTGTGTTGTGGCAAAAAATGCCAATTTCGCCAAACGGAAAGGCGAGACCGCCATTCAGCCGCCACAAAACAAAAGTGTTACTACCTGATAGTCCGTTGCCACCTGCACGTCAGGAAATTAATTACCAGTTTATAATGGCTACCTATCGAATAACTCAAGCCAAATTGGCGTTTGAAGCGGGCCAAATATTATGGATTGTGCTGGTATAGACCATGCGACTCTCACGAAATAGAAGAATGAGTTCGGGTTCGGTGTGAGTTACACGTGTCTCACGTGTAACCCCCGAGCAGACACGCGAATCCCTCGAGCCCTCAATCCAGACCGAGCGATATTACCTGCAACGACACATAAACAAAAAACGAAACCCAGGCAAGCGTCTGATCCATAGAATGATGGGGTGGGTGGGGGGTGGGGTGGGGGGGGGGGGGGGGGGGGGGGGAAGGGAGGGTAATATTTAATGGTAAACTAAGTTACTGACGGTGTTTATCGTTACATACATAAACACATGTGAATACTAAATAAAATACCCTAGATAAGACCAAACAAAATTATAATACTACAATAAAATAAACTGCAAAAACAACCATAGGCTGGACATGTCATACAACATTATATTACACACTTAAAACTCGTCAAGGGTAGAGGTGGTGCGAATATATCTCCTATACGAATCCGAGGACCACCTCCCCATTCTCTGGATGCGAGCGTCTGGCACGCCCGACAAGGCAGCAGATGTCGCCGCGCCAATCCGAAAGGAATGCAATGAATAAAATGCTACAGGCAAACCACAAAAACAACGGCTCGTTTTAGGGTTCTACTGAACTGCTGCCTCATCTACCCGGGTACGCCGGCCCTGCTGGGCCCATAGCCCCGCGTGTGGCTGGCCGCTCGTAATTAGCCCGAAAGGGCTGCATATAATCTAGTGAAGTGGCTGCAGTGGGACTGACGGCGGCGACTGTCAACCACAACTCCGTATCAATAACGGCCCATGACCGATGTGGTTGCCGCGCTTGCCGCAGGCGAAATTGAACGTCGTACGACCTCCAATTAAACCCCCCAAACCGAGTTATGGACCTGATGATATCCATGTATTTTAGCAGCTCCCTAGCGCCCGTCGGGTGACGCTCCAAAAAGATGGCTGCATAAATCATGAACGCCGAAGTCCACTGCTCGATCGTTCCAATCTGCGGAATATTATTCTGCGGTCGCAGCAGCAAAGATCCACCGGTTGGAGCCAAGCTGAATGTGGGGGAATCATCCCCCCGCCCAGCATCTTTCCTGACCAGCATCCCCAGCTCAACATATTCCCCCCGCCAAATTTTCTCCTTAGTATTCCCAGCTACATCCGCCCCTAACTCATCGCACACGCAGCTCATTGCTGATGTGTAACGGCCACCCGCCTCGCCTCCTACGCCGCAAAGCGCGGTATCTACATGGGCAGCTGCAGACGGGGTCGTGTACGCCGACAAAAATGGGAAGGAAGGGGGAGGTACCCCCATATCATGCTCAATATTGATACTGGAAGGTATGATAGGCCATGATAACTCACCGGGATTGACTGGCTCTGTATCTATGGCCGTTGGTCCAGGATCCAGCCCAGCGGGCAACTCTGACGTATCGACATTCTGTCGCCGTGGTCGAGTAGGACGTCGGGAGGCTGACCGAGATGACGTTGTGGCGCTAGCCGGCGCACCTCTCCTCGAGCTCGCCTTCTGCTTGGCCTTTGGCATCTTGTAGCGCGTAGGAGAGACGAAATAATGTTTTACGGGGCCAGAAAGACCGACGAAGTGCCGCTATGATCTGGCAATAATATAAATCGTAATCACACAACTCGGGTTGCAGCTATAGTCAAAGTCCAAGAAATGATAAAATATGCCAATATGTGTATGAAACCGTGATCAACCTCCCTCCAAGCGTAATTGAAACAAATCCCGTCACACGCGAACCATATCGTCGAAGTAAGCATACGACTATTACAAAGTTGCATCCAATTCAAAGAAGAATAGTATTTACTGTCACTGAAACTCCAATTGAAAACTAACATTCAGCAATCGAAGTCCTTTGTAGAATATTTATAATATTTTTTCTCTAACCAACATAGATCGACATGCTTTCCGAACAAACAACCATGAACGAATGAATCTACAAAAATCTCCCAAACTTCTCCAATAGTTTTCCACGCTATACCGGCCATATTTATCAAACATACATGTTTTGCCCAAATCAGTATCCAGGCAAAACGAGGTTCAATAAAAAAACAAAGATATAATTTCTAAATAAAAGTCAATACCATCCCAGCGAGGCAGGAGGCGGTATCAAATTAAATATAAACATCAAACCATGGCAGGAACGAGTTTCCAAAACATACATCTCAAGTTGAGGGGGATCGGCTGATAAGCCACTAAATTGTTATCCATAGTCTAATTGAACTTTGCAATGCTAGTCTATTGTTCAGACTGTAAAGCGAATTATGTTATCACTAGCGAGCGCACCAAATCAAATCCCCCTTAATCCTCCCTAATATAATTTTCAATTTTCCTCCCGGCCGGTAAGCGGGCTAAATTCTTGGTTCTGGAGTTAGAGTAACGTAACTTAACACCTGTCATTTCTTGTCGCGTTAAGTTTGATTATGTATTGTCATTTTTGTATCAACAAAGACAAATCAAAACGAAAACAACTCGTGTGTATAAGTTATTGACAAATTTGAACTTTATTACCAGATAACCTAACAGATTCAAATTCGAACAAGGTCTTGGGCAAACTGCATATTTTAGTTTCAATTGATATGTTTATCAATTTGAAAATGATATATTTCCATAAATGTTACGATTAAAGGAATGTATCGTTATTTTCCTTTTTTAATTGAATGTACTGTTATTCAGAAAATAACGATCTAAACTAGTGTTTTTATTTAATATCACTTTCTTGTAAATTCATCAAAGGAACAAGTGTATAAGAGGCGGCGACTGTCAACCACAACTCCGTATCAATAACGGCCCATGACCGATGTGGTTGCCGCGCTTGCCGCAGGCGAAATTGAACGTCGTACGACCTCCAATTAAACCCCCCAAACCGAGTTATGGACCTGATGATATCCATGTATTTTAGCAGCTCCCTAGCGCGCGTCGGGTGACGCTCCAAAAAGATGGCTGCATAAATCATGAACGCCGAAGTCCACTGCTCGATCAAATCAAAACGAAAACAACTCGTGTGTATAAGTTATTGTCAAATTTGAACTTTATTACCAGATAACCTAACAGATTCAAATTCGAACAAGGTCTTGGGCAAACTGCATATTTTAGTTTCAATTGATATGTTTATCAATTTGAAAATGATATATTTCCATAAATGTTACGATTAAAGGAATGTATCATTATTTTCCTTTTTTAATTGAATGTACTGTTATTCAGAAAATAACGATCTAAACTAGTGTTTTTATTTAATATCACTTTCTTGTAAATTCATCAAAGGAACAAGGGTAAAAGAGGCGGCGACTGTCAACCACAACTCCGTATCAATAACGGCCCATGACCGATGTGGTTGCCGCGCTTGCCGCAGGCGAAATTGAACGTCGTACGACCTCCAATTAAACCCCCCAAACCGAGTTATGGACCTGATGAACAAGAGTAAAAGTGAACAGACTCTTACATAGCCCAGGACACGACGCATAACTGTGAAAGCAGGGCTTAAACGTAATACAATATAATACATTACGTAACAATTTAGTGAATAAAATGAATTCAATCATCATGTTCAATATTACTAATTCAATTAATTAACAAAAGGCGCATCAGGAATACAGAATTCATATCCTTAAGCATCAACAACAACAATATTTACTTTAAATATTATTTTAAAACAATTTAAATGTCAATAATTTAATATAATATATATGTATTTAAATATACAATAAATGCTTAATACAATACAATTCATGAAATGTGTGGATTACAATTTTATGACGTAAACGAGGGAGATTACATGATAAATTACATTATAATAACGTAATGTAAGAAAATTAACTACTTTAATTAATAACAATTAAATGTTTGATATGGTTGGTTGTATGCAAAATCAATAAATATTATCTTTGCTTCAATTGAATGCTTATACTTTTCGTAGATACAAAATTGTTTGTAGCTTGTAGCTGTATGAGTTAAATAACGTATTCAATTTTGTGAAAATTGTTTGGCTGATTGAGTTGTAGACACAGTCTTCTAAGTCATGTATGTATCTCCGTATGCATGTGTTAATCAAAATCAATCGATGTATTAGTCAGAACTAATCAGTATATTATATTTGCTTTATTGTAATGTTTATAAAGTTCGTAAATACAAAGGGTCTTCTTCTGTGTAGTTGTATGAGTTAACTAACGTAAAACAGTTGGTGAAAATTGTTTGGCTGGTTAAGTTGTAGACGGAGTCTTCTAAGTCATGTATGTATCTCCGTATGCATGTGTAAATCAAAATTAATACATGAATTAGTCATAACTGCATGTCAGTCTAATTATTTTGCTTTTTTATGTTTATAAAGTTTGTAAGTACAAAGGGTCTTTTTCTGTTTAGTTGTATACAAAAACTGACGTATTAATTTTGTGAAAATCGTTTGACTGATTGAGTTGTAGACGCAGTCTTCGAATTCATGAATGTATAACCGTTTGCATGTCTAAATCAAAATCACTAAATGCATTAAGTCAGGACTGATTAGTCTATTACCTTTGCTGTATTGCTTTATGTTGATTATTATTGTAAATACAAAGGGTATTTATCTGTGCTTGTAGCTCTTTGGGTTTACTAACGTATTAAATGTTGTCAGAATCATTTGGCTGGTTGAGGTGCAGTCCTCTAAGTCATGTATGTATCTCCGTATGCATGTGTAAATCAAAATAAATAAATATATTAGTCAGAACTGATCAGTCTATTACTTTTGCTTCATTTTAATGTGTATACAGATCGTAAATACAAATGGTCCTATTCTGTGTAGTTGTATGAGTTACCTAACGTATTATATTTTGAGAAAACCAATTGGCTGGATGAGTTGTAGACGCAGTCTTCTAAGTCATGTATGTATATCGGTGTGCATGTGTAAATCAAATTTAAAAAATGTATTAGTCAGAACTGATCAGTATATTAACTTTGCTTTATTTTAATGTGTATCAAATTCGTAAATACAAAGGGTCTTTTATTGTGAAGTTGTATGACTTAACTAACGTAAAACATTTGGTGAAAATCGTTTAGCTGGTTAAGTTGTAGACGGAGCCTTCTAATTCATGTATGTATATCCGTATGTATGTGTAAATCTAAATTAATACATTAATTAGTCATAACTGGTCAGTCTAATTATTTTGCTTTTTGTAATGTTCATAAAGTTGGTAAATACAATGGGTCATTTTCTGTGTAGTTGTATATTAAAGTTAACCAACGTATTACATTTTGTGAAAATCGAGTGGCTGGTTAAGTTGTACACGCATTCGTTTAGGTCATGTACGTATCATTCGCCTGATGCATTGTGTAATTCAAAATGAATGTATGCATTAATAAAAACTGATCAGTCTATTATATTTGCTTTATTTGAATGTTTATACAGTTCATACATACAAAGGGTCTTTTTATGTGTAGTTGTATGAGTTAACTAACGTCAAACATTTGGTGAAAATCGTTTGGCTGGTTAAGTTGTAGACGGAGTCTTCTAAGTCATGTATGTATCTCCGTATGCATGTGTAAATCAAACTCAATAAATGTATTAGTCAGAACTGATCAGTCTATTACTTTTGCTTTATTTTTAATGTTAATAAAATTCGTTAATACAAAGGGTCTTTTTCTGTGTTGCAGTCGTTTGGTCATGTACGTATCATTATCCTGATGTATGTGTAATTCAAAATCAATATATGCATTAATCAAAACTGATGACCTATTATATTTGCTTCATTTGAATGTGTATACAGTTCGTAAATACAAATGGTCTTTTCTTGTGTAGTTGTATGAGTTAATTAACGTATTACATTTTGCGAAAATCGTTTGTCTGGTTGAGTTGTAGACGCAGTCTTTGAAGTTAAATAGGCTGGTCTTTTAAGTCATGTACGTATAATTTTCCTGATGCATGTGTAAATCAAAATCAATGTATGCATTAATCAAAATTGATCAGTCTATTATATTTTCTTCATTTGAATGTTTATACAGATCGTACATACAATGGGTCCTTTTCTGTGTAGTTGTATGAGTTAACTAACGTATTACATTTTGTGAAAATCGTTTGGATGTGTAAATCAAAATCAATCAATGTATTAGTCAGAACTGATCAGTCTATTACTTTTGCTTTATTTGATTGCTTATAATTTGTGTAAATACAAAGTGTATTCATCTGTGATTGTGGCTGAATGCGCTTACATCCGTATTTGTGGAAGACGTTTAGCTGGTTGAGTATTAGACGCAGTCGTCTAAAACATGATTTATGGATATCCGTATGAATGTATTAGCTGGTATGAAATATGTATGCGAATTTGTTTGTATTGATGTGTGCTTAATGATATGTATTATATTTATATTATATTTATATTATATTTATATTATAATTATATTATATTTATATTATATTTATATTATATTTATATTATATTTATATTATATTTATATTATATTTATATTATATTTATATTATATTTATATTATATTTATATTATATTTATATTATATAACATTATTTTATACCGTTATTGTAATAATTTTTCAAAAACGCTACTCAAAATACAAACCCAAATGATTTGCTTACGAATTTTGTCCTGAAATGAATAATCTATTTACATGTGCAAAAAGTGATATTTGCTTGATAGCATGTGTATTGTTGTGATCCAATATGCCCACCGAGTAAATTATATTTGCTCACTCATTACATTTTGTGTACAGAGTTATAACTTGCAAATTAATACTTTAAAAAACCGAACACTTCGATCTCAAATTTCTTGTTATTGACAACAAATTACACAAAAAAAAAACTTGTTCCGTGCTTATTTTGGTAATACAAATACACCAAGGCATGTGATAAATAATACAAATTCCCAAGTAAGTTTTGCGGATGTTAGCAATGTTAATAAACTCCCTTAAATAAACACAAATTTGCGGTCGGTCAATCGTGTAACCACCACCTACGTTTAATTGTGCATTTGCGAATACATTGCATGCAGTTACTGTGTTGCATTTGATGTATTTACGAGGCCCGTGACAACAAACAGTAATACAATAACAGCTACGAAACAGAGGTAAACAAGTGGGTACGATTTTGTTAATGTTTAATATAATGGTAACACAAGAACTACAATACAACCAACATAACCGAATCTTTGATATGAGGATAAAAGTACAAGTATAAGGAAAACGCCGCTGCGGATTAAAAGGATCTATTAACTGCGTTGACAAGTACACAAGGTGATGTGTGGTTAATACAATGTGTATTGCTCTGATCTGATATGTCCATCAAGTAATGTGTGAATACATCAAGTTAATTGGATGTTATTTGGCCGAGAAATGAGCGAAAATGCAAAGTGATATTCTCTTTCTCGTTCCACTTGGTGTGTACGTGGCTGAAAAGGTCCCGTAGATAATATCATATCCAAACACTCCAATCGTAAATATCTCATGAAGGAAATGGATATTTTAAAAACCGAAACCTGTCCCATGCTGTTATTGTTAATACGAATTAAACAAGGTATGAGCATGATGGGGTAACCGCTCGAATTCCAACTGGATTTGAGGATTAAGACAATGTTACTAAGCCCCTTTAAATTCTGAATCGATCGTGACATTGCCATAGAAATCACGGTTTCTACATTTGTTATGATCGTGAACCAAGGTAACACAAAGCAAATTATGAGCTAATTTTTTGTTTTAAAGGCGCTAAATTGTCATGTTTGACTTTGCAGAGCAGGAAACTTGTTTCTCTGTTCAACTTTGTACCAACTTCTATGGAGGCATGATCATTAAACTTTCTGTTTGTTGATGTTGATGGTGTAATTTGTCATAATATTTAGATTTATAGCTATGCAGCTTGTTAATGTATTAATGTCGTTAACTCATTTGTGTACAGAAAATGTAATAAGCGACTTTTGGAACTAAGCTCTTTACATTTTAAAGGTCGATTGGCTATTGCCAAGCCTGATTTATAGAAACTGGTGATGCATTTTTCAATTCCCATCGTTGAAGATACACAGGTAATTGCCAAATATAAGGCAATCGAATATTATCGCGTATAAGCGTTGTAGGAACAACACAAATATTAATGTTTGCTACAAACAATTGTCAAAGTCCCCAATCACGTTTAGCAGGGCCTAACATGCAATCAATAATTAAACAAATAAATATTTTAAAATGTAACACATTCGTTAAATTAAACATGAGGTGGCTTTTACATTGTTTGTTTAATGTTGACCTTTATATATATATTTTGGCCAAACATCACCATGATCACATTTACCATTCTGATACAAACAATGGAATTAACACACAGGAGTTGGGAGTACACCCGCCTGTGTTAAGGGATGCTTTTCAATAGAAACAGTCTTCTAATTTAGCCTTTGTTATGTTTTTATATCATTCTTTAGCATCATTGAATTATAACTATTAGTTTAATCAATAATAGTAAATATATAATCCATTGCGGATATAGTATCGGAAATAATATCGCTTATGATATTCGTTTGTCTCGCAATGTATGGTCAAACTAGGAATTTAAACGATCATGACGTTTCGTATGCTACTGCAATACTTTGTCAAATGATAATATCGAATGTAGACACTCGGCTTTGATGCTCTACCGTGGCTCCCAACATCACAATCTCGCAATTGAGTGCCCGTGTGCACCGGCCAATCGGCGTGTTCCGTTGTTGACCTATCAGGAACGCAATCGCTCAATTAAATAACAAAATGTAATTATCAATATTATATCTAACCGGAACTGTACATTCCTTTAAAAATAAACTATGACCATTGTTCGTTTTCTATTGTACACTGTCTGCTAATTATACATCGTGTTTAACATTGACACACATGTGAAGAGCTTGATTCCGAAGGGCGCTAAATCCACTTGTTTAACTTTGGAGAAAAACTACACATGCCTATGTGAATATTGATTATTAATCGTTCCATATCTTGCCTTGATTGTGTGATTTGTCCTAAAATTTGGAGTGATACAAATACGTTAATAGCTCATTAATATAATGTACTAATATCGTGAACTCAATTTTGTATACAAATTGGATTTATCGCCGTTTAAACTTAGCTCTTCGAATTGGTTTTGGTGTTTGTTTTTTTAGTGGTATAAACGGCAACTATGCTTTGCCCATGTTTGATTGGCAATAATTACATTTACATCTGATCCTTCACCACATGACAACCAATAAGTCAGGAAAATGAGTGTGTTGACTCCACATGACGTTACAATAGAAGTCATTACATTTAAAATAGTATATTATATACAATTATGTTCCCATTTAGTTACCATATGTAGCAACTTAACGATCACGTGTTAAATGCATATCTACATAATGCGAAATGGACATGAATTAGCATAACACTAATCTAGCGTAGTTAGATTAATATGGGAGGTGAAAATAACCGTCCCCCGAAATCAGGGAGCAATGTGCTGCATTACTAGCCCCACAACAACGATTAACTCATCACTAACTTCAGTCCACGGTGATTCGACACACTACTGACATAATTGAATTAGGATTGTCCCATTCGCAAGGCAGGTCGTCCCATCGGCCAGGAGGTATGTTACCCTTGATGTAGGCGCAATGTTCATTCCCGTTATTATTATCCGGTTGTGTCGCTCTCCATTCTAAAGAGAAAAAAAATAGGGATTTGTTAAATATGTTTGATAATGGTGATTTAGGTTCGGAATAGAAGCAGTAAGTAGGGGACGGTAGAAACCACTCAACCGAGATCGGCCTGTAATATACTCACGTATCCCGCTTTCGGTACCGTAATGAGAGCGGAAAAAAGTCCGGCCGCGGTATAGTCAGATTTTGCCCGATATATTACTTTTGGTTGCAAACTTCAATTCTTAAAATGCGAGCAAAATTTACCCTAACACTTACCCTTGCCATGGTGGCTAGATGTTCAATTTGGTGGCTTTGGTTATTGTTGGTGGCTAGACTTATATTCATTGGCTTTTATTTAATATGATAGCTAAAACTTGAAACATTCCCCTAAATTGAACTACCCGTACTGATTCCACGGCCGGATCAAATCCGCGACCACCCCGGATATTACTATGCCAAAAGGCAATTGTATAAATGATCAATTATCGTCGCCATCATCACCATTATTATCGTGTACAATATAACCAAAATACATACTTATTTACACAAATAGTCATTAAGAGTCGAAGAAAAATCAACAAAATTACTAAAAACGTATTAATTTATGGACTAAAAGAGAGCAAAGATTATTAATGCCGTGTACACAATAATGTACAATGAGTTAATGAATAAACAATATCACTTTGCATTTTTGCTCATATCTCAGCCAAACAATTAAATTAAGGTGAAATGCTCACATGTTACTTAGTGGACATATCAAAGAACTCCAATCGACATTTTATTAATCACTGATTACTTTTTGCACTTGCCAACATAGTTACTACATCCCTTTGAGAACAAACAAGTTAACAATTACTTCTGTAAGAACCAAGGGTTCCAGCTCTATCCCGCTCACAGGTCCAAACACCTTCTGTCTCGAGGTCGTTGCAATTCAACCAGAAGTAGGGCAGGTCGGGCATGACCGCCCCAAAGACCTCGATTTCAGCATCGTCATCGATGTACAGAAGAGACGGATATCGGAGCGAGTTCCCGTACCAAACCTTTTTAACACAAATGTGACAACGTAAGCATATAGGAATTAAGATAAACAGTATCATACATTAGACAAACTACTACAAGAGTACTAAGAAGCTCGTGAATTCCCTTTCTCTTATAATTTAACTTAAATTGATCTAGTAATGTGTGCTGACAAGTGGAAGATGTGCTAAATGATGCAAGTCGTTGGTTGAGTGTACAGGAGTGAGTGTTTGTTGGTGTGTACAATTAGACGCTGCCCACTCGACCACCTGGTTGCACATTATGTTTTGAAATACAGCATAAAACAAATGCCTGTGAGTTGGTAGATAATGCTTAATCCTGCATATCTAGAGCAGGTTCCTGTGATCCCAGGTGAAAAAGGGAAAACGGAGGATTAAAAGGACGATAGGCATTTGGATACACACTCACCATACGTAAGCACGAGCTTATAATAGCATGAGCTTATTTGCATGAATTATCGTAAATAACTAATCGAGTTAATTTTGTAAACAGCACAATAATTAACATAGTCTCTGATAGGTCTTCTCAAGGCCGAAATCGTAAGATGTCCATACCCACCTCCCGTAAACAGACCACAAATAACCCGTTCTTTGGGGAGTTAAGTTTATTAACTTAGCAGAATACTTGGCCTTGGTCATCCCATTGTGACGATTGGCGTAATAAGCATGTATACAGGATTTACTAACCTCAGGCAGGTTAGCGCAGTAGTCCTTGGCCTCGGACCAGGTCATCACCTGCTGGACTAAGAGGTAACACTTCCGGTTGCCCAGGATCCAGTTTGGAGGGCATTGCAGGAGTGAATCTGTGTAGATATGAAGTGATTAATTATGGTTGTGGCCTAATTTTGCAATTTAAGTACGAACTAACGCGAGCTCTGAATGCTCGCAGTGCTTGCGGTCATTGCCCTAATTTGCATGTGATGCGAGTAAAGCAAGAGCTAAACACAAGGGTGATACACACGTAGTACACATGTAGTACATATGTGATAAATATACATCGTGCGAATTCTTCGTGACAATTCAATACGACCTTGACGCGGTCTTAGCACGTTGAAATATACGTTGTTCATAAACAGGTGGTATTTATAGTCACATGTCCTTTATACACAGGTGGTCTTTCTAGATGTAAGTGTTCAGAACGCAGTTATCGAGTAGGAAACGCACCAAGCTCGTAGTAATCTCGTGTTCAGCTCGTGTTAAAGGGGTAGTACAGATTTGGTATGGCTGAACTTTAGTAACCAAATCCTGCACAGTAGCATTTCAAACTAATACGTATAACTCCATCATGCTCAAAAGGTATACACAATTATAAACGACTAAGTAAAAAGCCTGTTATCATTAAAAAGGAACCATTAAAATACAAGAGGGCGCTCTCTAAAAAGGCATTGGAAGGAAGGAAGGAAGGAAGGAAGGAAGGAAGGAAGGAAGGAAGGAAGAAAGGAAGGAAGTACGAAAGGAAGGAAGGAAGGAAGGAAGGAAGGAAGGAAGGAAGGAAGGAAGGAAGGAAGGAAGGAAGGAAGGAAGGAAGGAAGGACGAAAGGAAGGAAGGAAGAAAGGAAGGAAGGAAGGAAGGAAGGAAGGAAGGAAGGAAGGAAGGAAGGAAGGAAGGAAGGAAGGAAGGAAGGAAGGAAGAAAGGAAGGAAGGAAGGAAGGAAGAAAGGAAGAAAGGAAGGAAGGAAGGAAGGAAGGAAGGAAGGAAGGAAGGAAGGAAGGAAGGAAGGAAGAAAGAAAGGAAGAAAGAAAGGAAGGAAGGTAAGAAGGAAGGAAGTAAGGAAGGAAGGAAGGAAGGAAGGAAGGAAGGAAGGAAGGAAGGAAGGAAGGAAGGAAGGAAGGAAGGAAGGAAGGAAGGAAGGAAGGAAGGAAGGAATGAAGAAAGGAAGGAAGGAAGGAAGGAAGGAATGAAGAAAGGAAGGAAGGAAGGAAGGAAGGAAGGAAGGAAGGAAGGAAGGAAGGAAGGAAGAAAGAAAGGAAGGAAGGAAAGAAGAAAGGAAGTAAAGAATGAAGGAAGGAATGAAGAAAGGAAGTAAAGAATGAAGGAAGGAATGAAGAAAGGAAGGAAGGAAGGCGGGTAGGAATTGTAGCATGAAAGAAAAAAAGAGAGGTAGGGAGGAGCCGTTTTTTGGAGAATCAAAGTGACTTTTGAAACTTCAATCATATAACAATTCATTGATAGGATCTTTTACATGACTTGTGCAGCTAGTTGCGTGTAAACAGTTTTATTTATTCACAATTGTAATTTGTGTAATAATTATATTTCATCATCCATTTATTTGCCCATTGTCGCTGACGAAAAACAGAACAGTTTCCGGAATGTGTTTAATTCTTGAATATCTCAACAAAAACGTGACATGTTAAACCAACGAGTATAAACACATTTCGCTCTTATTTTACCACAAGCAAAACAACAATTATCAGGATAAGTTGTAAGTTCCAAATTTAGGTAGAATTATAACACTTCACGTGCCTTGTGTTGAGGTGCTTTGTATCCCTCGTATAGCTACTGTTTAGATTCCACTGCTAACCATGTTGATCACGCCCATCGTATCAGGCCGTGGCATTGTATATTTATAAGTGGTTATATTATTCGGTGCACACTCTACTCTTTAAACGTGAGGCGTTTGCTTTGTTTAGCATATGTTTTTATTCAGTCTACCGGTGTCAGCGCATAATCTGTCTGGGCGGATAACCTGTCTGACCCTAACCCTAAACCCTAACCCTAACCCTATCCCTAACCCTAATTTGGTGGCTATAGGTCAGATTAGTGGCTATAGGTCAAATTTAGTGGTTATAGTTCAGTTTTAGTGGCTATAAGTTAGATTTATTGGCTACATCAGTGTATAAAGTATAGCAGTGGTGGGGCCTAATAGACGATATTGCCATTACTATAATACTGCGGCCCAGACAGACTATCCGCCCAGACAGATTATGCGCTCACACCGGCACTTCTGGGGTGAATTCAAAAAGTACCAGTGGAGCACATTCACAATACCACAGTTTGGAAGGCTACAGCTAAATTGCTTTTGTGGGATTTGAAAGGAATCAATTGAAAAACAAATGCGCAACACCTGAACATTAGGGTGTGCACTGAACGATAGAGCGACTCATGTATTTAATGGGCATGGTCAAGTTATGTACTCTATTACCATTGCTTGCAATCATAGACGTGGCATCCAAGCAGTAGCTTGTCATGTTAGGTGTTAAATAGTTAATGAATCACTTTATTTGTGAAATATATGATTAATTACCTGGCAGAGAACATACTGACGAATTAACATCAGGTATTCCTCCCATAACCTTGGTGAAGACTTCTGAGACATTCCCATGTTTGGGATGCAGTTGTACCCGCTGCCCGTTCGGTCCAACGATGCCCCGGCAGTACGAGCGCGTTGCTCCTACATTGTGGCAAAGTGTTCCTGAAATTGGTACGGGACAAGACAAGTTTGCTAGTTAAAATGATCGTATAGTTCTGGTTAAACTGAGTTTTAGTTTCCAACAATTGCACTATATCATAAAAAAGTTATATCTCCACCATGCCAAAATGTAGACAAAACTTACAAACGGATAAGTAGAAAGCATGCTATCATTCAAAATACAGCCGGTAAAACAACATGTTTTTTTGTAAAAACATATTGGTTTCCGCAGTTGTTTTACAAAAACTTAAAAATGTATTGTTTTGTTCAAATTATGACTTAATAGAAAGATCATCAACAGCTATTTAAAAAACACCTTTGGTACCTTTTGGTTAAAGGGATCTAGTAACTTTGTTGACATGTGCAAAAAGTGATGAAGGGTTGATGCAATGTATATTGTTGTTATTTCATATGTCCATAAGGTATTGTGTGAACATTTCAAGTCAAATGGACATTGCATGGCCAAGTAATGAGCGAAAATGCAAAGTGATATTCACTGACTCATTGCACTCACTTTGTACACGGTAAGAAAAACTTCAATCGTACATATCTTTGTAACGAAAGGGAAATTTGAAAAACAGAAACCGGTCCCATGATTTTATTGTTAATACGAATACAACAAGGTATGATGGAACCGCTAGAATCAAAATTTTATTTTGAGGATTTGGACAATGTTACTAAGTCCCATTAAAGTGTCTACTGATATCTACTTTTTGTCTAAAATAATCGAATACACGTGGGACCCATGCACATTTATTCCAATCTAATATAATGTATTCATATGTCTGCTGGTTCTCAAACGTGTTTGATCAAACACATTCGATTCTGTCATTAAAATTGTGTTGTGTGCTCTTTCAAATTTTACACTCAGTTTTTCATGACCCCACACAAAAAAGATTATTGAATCGCCCTCTTAATAAAAACTCAATTGTCCCTTTAATAGTAATTGATTATGTAAAATCAAATAAACAAACACTCACAATCACTACATTTCTGGAAGCACACACTTAAAGGGATAGTTGAGTCTTGGTATAGAGGGCGCTACACAGAATAATTTTGTTGTGAGATAATGAAAAAAATATTGTCAAAATTGACAGAGCATACAATTTTAATGACAGAATAAACTTTATTTGATCAAAATCGGTTCAGAAATGGCTGAAATATCCATAAACATAACCATTTGTAATAAATGTGAGGCCCCATAACCATTTATAATAATTGTGCATGTTTTGATTACTAAAATTCGGTTTGACCAAAACTGTACTCTCTTTACCAAAACTCAACTATCCCTTTAACCTAAACTGAACTACCCATATAAACATGTTTAAAGGAATATTATAGTTTATGTCAAACCAAATTTTAGTAATTAATCAATATAAAATAACAGTTGTAATACAACTATTGGTTATTGGTTATTCGTTCTTGGTTAATGGACTTTTTTTTTTTTTTTTTCCATGATATTTATTTCATTCATTGCTCAAAACAAAATAACAATAACAAACAATAAGAGAAATCAGTACATATAATATAATCAGTATGTTAACGTATTTTCACATCTTAACATAATCATGTAAAATATCATTTTAAATTAACATCTAAATAATACAAACAAAATTGTATTGTTGTACATCAAATAAAGCAGAGCATGAACATAAAAAAGGGGGGAAAAGAGGGGAAAAAAACTCTTTTCCCCTCAAAGAACACACCTATACAAGTGCTTACATACACACACACACACGCGTGCACACACCCACACACCCATCCACAGAAAACATGCCTACATCTGGTGAGAATCTCGACCCTTATGTCCGCCTTATTAATTTTATATTCTGTTTGCCTTCCTTATTCTAAATTGTCCCACTTTCTAAAATGATACGTTAGTGTACCACGGTCCCCAGCTAAATTCTTCTCCTCCTTTCTATTTTCTAATAATCTTTTCTTTATCTCCAAAGCAGTTGGTGGTTTATTTCTATTTTTACTATCTATAAATATCATGTATTTTACCAAAATTATTATATGATTTAATAACTGTTCCTTCCCTATATTTAACTCAACTATTCCTACGTGGATATCTTTCCAATTTATATTTCTAATCTCTACTAAATTAAATAAATTTCCACACGCTTCCCAAATTGGTTTTACTTTCTCACAAAGAAAAAACAAATGCTCGTAAGTTTCTTCATATTTACCACAAAAAGAACATAAATTACTATCAACCATTTTAAATGAATATAAATATAATTTAGTATATATAATATTATAAAGCATTTTAAATTGAAATTCTCGAAGCTTACTATTCAAAGTGCATTTTCTAAGTCTTAAGAATATTAATTGTATGTCTTTCCCATTAATATTATAAATCTGCTCTAAATTTCGTTCTGCATATGATTTTTCTACTTTTTTACTCAATAAAAAAGTATATATCATTTTTGAAGTAACCTTATCTAACATATATACCTTGTCAAAAATTAAAAGGTTCATATCTAATTCCCTATCTATATTTAAGTGAATATTTGTATTCAAAAATTGTTTCCATGAAGGGGGAATGCCAAGAAAAATACGTTGTATTTCCATAATCTCTAAACTATTTAAACCTTTTCTTTGAAATTCCTCATTTGATTTTATATTGCCTTCCCCATCAACAATATGATGCAACCTATAAATATTCTTTTTAAATAACTGTTCATTGAAAGGAACATGTCCATCAATAAAAACAAATCTATTATTATAAATAATTTCATTCCTTTTAGAAATATTTTCTTTTAACAAAAATGTTTTTGTGGCAATCCAAGCGTCCAACATGTCTCTATAAAAAGCTGGTAATGCTAATTTAAAAATATCTATGATTGCATTATTATTATAAAATATCAAAGTTCCACCAAAATCTTTAGTTAAATAATTAAAATATTGCTTCCATCCCATATTTGCATCCCCCGTTAAAAGTCTCTTTACCCACATAATCCTCTGCACTAAAATGAATAAATGGAAGTCAGTTAATCTTAGCCCACCTCTACAATAATCCAAGAACATTACATTACGCTTAATCTTATCTTTTCCATTCCACAAAAAGTCAAAAACCAATTTATCCAAATCTTGAAATACCCAATTCGGTACTGGTGTCAGTGCCGACACATAAATTAATTTTGACAAAATAAACGTTTTTATCAATTGAATTTTTCCCATTAAAGTTAAATCTCTTTGTTTCCACCACGATAGCAACTTTTTAATTTTACTCAAAATTTCCTTATAATTTGTCCTTTCCTGAACTTCAACATCTAAAGAAAAATAAATACCCAAAATCTTCACTATTTGTACTATTTTACCAAATGGAAGAGCAATATCTTTATTTTGAGAAGGGCCTAACAATAATATGAAAGTTTTTTCTTTATTAATTTTTAATCCAGAATTTCTAGCAAAACTTTCAAACAATTTCTCCACCCTTTTAAATGATTTGGAGTCCCGAATAAAAAGAGTCATATCGTCTGCATAAAGAATTTGTTTTATTTGTACGTTATTGAACGTGAATCCTTGAATTTGAGGGTCTTTATATATTGAACGAACTAAAATTTCAATACAAAGTATAAACAAATATGGGGACAGGGGGTCCCCCTGCCTTACACCCCTCTTAATATTAAAGTATCCAGTAGATGCGCCCCCATTAAAAACACAACTTTGAGCATTATTATAAATAGTCTCCACCCATCTACAAAATGACGGTCCAAAACCAAATGTAATTAAAACCTTCTGCAAAAAAGTATGTGAAACTGAATCAAAAGCCTTTTCAAAATCAATTATCATCATATATCCAGGTATTTTATTGACTGATGTATGATGAATTATATCATCTATCATTCTTATTGCTTCACCTATATTTCGATCTTTTAAATATCCCACCTGGTTGACAGAAATTATTTCATTTAAAACTTTTTTAATCCTTATTGAAAGCACTTTAGTTAAAATTTTGTAATCTACATTTAATAAGGATATTGGTCTATAATTTTTTATAAATAGGGGGTCTTTTCCTTCTTTATGGATTAAACTTATAACTGCCTGTTTTTGTGACGAAGATAATTCCTTTTTTTCGAAAGCTAAATTTAAAGAGTTTACTACCAAATTTCCTATTAGTGGCCAAAACTGTGCATAAAATTCCACACTTAAACCATCGTTCCCCGGTGATTTATTACATGCCATTTCTTTTATAGCTGCCAAACATTCTCCGTTAGTTATTTTTCCTTCACACAATAAACTCGAATCTAAATTTAATTTTGGCAAGTCCTGAAAAAAATCATCCACAAAGTAAATTTCCTCCTCTGATTGAGCATATAGCTTACTATAAAACATAGATATTTCTTGCATAATATTTTTTTGATCAAAACAAATATTTTCATTTATATAAAGTTTACTAATTAATGTTTTCTTTTGATTAGACTTCATTAATTGAGTAAAATATCCAGTGTCTCTTTCTCCACATTCATAGTGTGAAGCTCTAGAGCGAATTTTAATACCTTCATTAATATAATTATAACAATCCTGTAATTCTTTTTTTTTCCGTTCCAAGTCATCAACTTTTCCCTGGTCTATCCCATTCAACAATTCATTTTCCAACTTAAAAATATCCTCTTCCAAATTTGCAGTTTTTTGTTTTCGTTGTTTTGCCTTTTCTTTTGAATATTTTCTACTAACATTTCTAATTTTCATTTTCAAAAAATCCCATAAAACTCTTTTATCTTCTATTTCTATTTGAAATTCATCTTTTAATTGAATAATTTCCTCTTTAATACAATTAATATATTCAATATCTTGACATAAACTATTATTCAATTTCCAATAGGATCCTTGAAACTTA
Organism: Echinarachnius parma; assembly: GCA_037951105.1. Taxonomy (NCBI): domain Eukaryota; kingdom Metazoa; phylum Echinodermata; class Echinoidea; order Clypeasteroida; family Echinarachniidae; genus Echinarachnius; species Echinarachnius parma. The sequence continues at coordinate 218,105 of JBAMJV010005902.1, forward strand.
AATGAATTAATTAACTTATCATAAAATTGCAGCTGAATGGCTGAATGATCCGGAGCCATAGAAGGAATTATATCACACTTAAAAACTACCTGTTCTATTTGCTTAGAAACCAACCAATAATCTAATCTACTTTGCATAAATGGATTAATTTGCCTATACGTAAACTGTTTCTTTAATCCATTTCGTACCCTCCAAATATCCAGCAATTCAAATCTATCTAAAAATTGTTCAAATAGAATATTAAATCTAGACTGAACGTTGTGTCTACTATTTCCAAAATAATCTAAATCTTTATTTAAAATAATATTAAAATCTCCTCCAATAATTATTGCATTATTTTCTTTATTAATGTTCCTTATTAATTTTTCAAAATTTACTAAAAAATCAATCTTCTCTAATTCTCTTCCTCTTACTGGCAAATAAACATTAGCAATTATCAATTTCATCCCCTGAATGATGCATTCCATTATAACATATCTACCATTATCATCTGAGATAACATTTAAAACCTGAATATCTAATTTATAGTCTATCAAAATAAGCACCCCTTTACTATGGTTTGTCCCATGACTAAAATATGAACTCCCATTCCATGGCAATTTCCAAGTCTCCTCAACTTCAATTGTACTGTATGTTTCTTGTAAAAAAACAATATCTACTCCTTTATCTTTACACCATATACAAATTTGTTCCCTCTTTGATTTTTCTCGGATTCCATTAACATTCAAAGAAAGAAAATTACACCTAATATAACTATCTTTACCCTCCATAACTAAATATTAACATACAAATATTCATGCATTCTTTTCTCCATATATAAAATTCTAAGACACGGGCTAACAAGAGCAGGCTCAAAAATATATAAATTACTCCAAAAGCTGACATATTGGTCGAGGTCCCCAACAACATAGGCAATGCAATCAACATTCACACACACCACACACAACAGACACAGTAACTGAACTAAACTAAATTGTAAGATATATACACTAAACATTGCTCCTAGTTGAGGTTTCTACGACAAAAGAAATAAAAAAAGTGTACCAAACACCAACAAAAACAAAAAACATTTCCGCTACTCCCCCCCCCCCCTCCTCGATCCCCAACCCACCCCGCCCCCTCCCCAGCCAGACCAGTCCTATATATTCCAACACGGCTCCTAGCCTGTACGAGGCAAACTACCTACGTACTTATTATCAACCATAACATACTTATACCAACACTGTCTTAACAAAACACCAATAGAACCTTTACCCGTTACGTAACATTCAATAGCTAATACGCAAGGCTATCCACGGGAAAACAAAACAAAACAAAAAACAAAACAAAAAAAACAACTCCCAAATCTTGTGAGGATTTACTCACAATAGCATCACATGTCCAAATACCATCCTAACATACATATTTCCAATTTCAAAAGCATGAAAGTAAAAACCTTTACCCGTTAAAGGCCTGGTCACAAAAGACGCGACCCCGCTCGACCAAACCCACGAATGCGGCACGCATCGGCCCGAATCCATGGCAAGCCGCCTTAATCCGGACGCAGAGCGGTCAATTGCCATAAAAATGTGCACGCACGCTAAGCGAAGCGCTTAGAACACAATAATTTCCTGCCACGGATTCGCACCACTGCGCACGGCACTCGCGGGCACAGCCGCGCGGAATCGCGCCCAATGCGACCACCCCTTATTAGTAACGTTCCATAGCTATTACGCAAGACTATGCACACGAAAACCCTGTGACCCTACCTCCCCCAGTCATAAACAATGCAGAGTAGAATGCAAATTCATCCGAATCTCATGAGGATTTGCTCGCAATAGCATCTCATATACAAATACCATCTTACCGACCTACTTTCTATTTTCATCCCCATAGTATTATAATCTGCTAGACAGACCCAAAGTGTATAAACCGTAACCCGAAACAAAATACCTTGTCTTTTAATGAAGAACTCGGCTCCAATAAAGGAAAAGACGCCAAATCCACCTTCCTTGAAAAATTGAGTTGACGATATCAATACCTAAATAAACTACGTAATTATCTAAAATTTAAAAAAAATATTTAAAAAAATGTAGGCCAAATTACACAGCCAGAATCAAAATTTGGAAAGTTCCATTTTCACAAACCCAAAAGCATGTTAGAGAAAGTGAAATTAGCGTCTTCCGGAGGTAAGTTCTTAAAATACATTTTAATTATTTCAATCGTTTCATGCCCTCCAAATTTCCACTATCACATAGAAGAAGAAAAAAAAAAAAAAAAAAAAAAAAAAAAAAAAAAAAAAAAAAAAAAAAAAAAAAAAAAAAAAAAAAAAAAAAAAAAAAAATACATCCTGGCATATACCAGGCAGTGCTCCCATAATTCGAGGTTGGGCACCAACTATCATTTTTTTCTCTTTTGTTTTCATTCAAATGAGTAGCCATTAACACAAGAGGGCGCCCTCCAGACACCTCAAGATTAAACAATATTTCGATTTTAAAAAATGTAAATATGATATTTGCTTGAAATAATAATTTAATAGAGATCATCAAATCACGCTTTAAACCATATTGTATTTGTTTTGAAAAATGGGTAGGATTGTGAAATATTTACTGTATTAAATAAACGTTGGTCCTCCACATGTATAATACATGTAATGCAATGCAATGCAATCATGCAATGATTGCGATGGGATATATTTATGGATATTTCAGCTGTTTCTGAACCGATTTTTGATCAAACACAGTTGATTCTGTCTTTGAAATTGTGTGCTCTTTCAAATTGGACACACGGTTTTTCAATATACTTCAGGGAACATTCTCGTAGCGTCCTCTAAACCAAAAGTGAACTTTCCCTTTAAAGCGATCTAGTAACTTTGTTGGCAAGTGCAAAAAGTGATGACTGATTAATAAAATGTGTATTGGATTGATATGATATGTCCACAAAGTAATGTCTGAAAATTTGACGTTAATTGGATGTTTGTTGAGCAAAAGATGCAAAGTGATATTCTCTAACTCGCTGTACTTACTTTGTACACGGCATGACATTATCCCGTAGACAATTTCATAGCTGAACACTTCAATCGTAAATATCTTTCGAACGAAATGGATATTTGAAAAACCGAAACCTGTCCCGTGCTTTTATTGTTAATAATTATGTGATAAGGTTTGAGAGAACTACTAGAGTTCCAAGTAAGTTTTAAGGATTTGTACAATGTTACTAAGTCCCTATAAAGGTGCTTTGACATGGACATCACATAACAAAAAATGCATTTTAGCCCATCAGGGATGGTTTTTCACGTGGATTCTAATTACATAATACTTGTTCCAATGGAAAAGTAATTGAAACGTTGGGAACGCACACACACAATTGTCTCCAGAGTGAAATTCTGCTTGTGACCTCATCTGTCAATCACAACTCAGTTACTTATAAAACAAACAATGCACCTTCGCCCAAGCTGAGCGCCTGCTCAATTTGTTAATATGGGGCTTAGGCTTGATAACGAAATAATTTCAAAAATATGTTAAAATGTTTTAAAATTAACAAAACATATTTTGTTTAAACAGTTTATAAATATGTGATGTATACACTAATACAGATAAACAGAAGCCAGCATGTAGTTGCATTGCATGGCCCCTTTAAGATGTTATTTCAGTAAAATACTTATCCAGGGTGAATTAATTTCTCCTTCATAGAACACTTACCGCGGATTATGGCGAGGATGAGTAAGGCGCAATTAATCACATTGTGAATCATGGTGCAGGTTTCAGTGCCAGTAGTCCACGTTTACTAGGGATGAGCTAGAATTCAACGATAAGAAAATTCCTTTTTTAAATTTTATACACAGCAAAAAAAAGTGTGTTAAATTAAAACTAGTATACGTATACACTTGTGTTAACTAATATAGTTACAGGTTGGTGTTAATTTAATACCGTTTTTGCAGTATAGTTTGATAAATAGTGGAACACGAAACCCTCGCACTTAAATTTGACCCAAGGTTTGTCAGTAAACGATAGCTACACGTAATCCGAGGAATAGCTACAGGGGGGGGGGGGGGGGGGGGGGGGGTGAGGGGACGGTGAGGGGTCAATATTATAACATTTTGAACATTTTGAAATACACTAAAATATTTCCCCCATTCAATCCGAACACGCTACGCCACTTAACGTACTGTATCTACATTATATTATTTACATTATATAACTTCCAGATCATCGATGACAATTTATACAAACGCGAAGTTTGAACAAGAAAAGCCACATATAAACAGGATTGACATTTCGTTTTCATGCTCAATATTCGATAGCACTTTGATGTTTCTCGTACTAATCTCCACTATTCTCCAATCAGTGTCGCTAGATGGCGCATATATCGTGGCGATAGTGCCATGCGATACTAGGTGATCAAAACAAAATTTGTATAGCCATTTTTTACATATATGCAGCTTTGTGTCCGCCATTCTCGCCTTCCGCGTGCTAAGTGTATCTTGCCGTTCTCATATCTTGCCGAGCTATACGCCTCTCTCACACGCTCCCTCCTTTTCTCTCGTTATCTCGCACCTTTCCAGTTTGTACGGCATCAAACACCTGTCGCGTAAGTCTATGCGCGAATCAACCGTTTATTTGAAAAATAACCCGCATAATCGAGCAAGATTTTCTTAAAATGTTCTGGCCAGATCATTTAGACAAACTACACACCATTAGTTTAAGTATCAAGGATGCTACACATTTACTATTTAGATGATCTGTCCAGAACATTGGGCGAAAATAAATGTAATTTAATTGAATGTTGTCGTTGCACAAATATCCCCATTGCCACAACACGTGGAACCGAACATGACGCAATACTGCGTATCACGTGATAATCGCCGGATAGTGCTTTTCCGCTATTTTGGCCGATTGCGGTTTTGCGAAAGTGGTCCTGACTGATAAGAAAGAATACATTTTTACTAATATTGAATTATATGAAGCAATCTATCAATTTGTTGGCAATATAATAAAAACCAATATATGTTAACATTTGAATAGCACCAACGGTTGTAATTTGAAATGTTCGTCCGCTAACTCGATATAGCAAAACGCTGCACTTGTCGTTAAAAATTAAAAATGTAGATTTGCATACCTGCCATTAGAACGGCCTCATCGCAAGCTTTTTTGAAGCTTTTGCCTAAACAAAGTATTAAATAATTGGGAAATATATGTTTGTGATGAGGTGCTTTTACACACATTATGTGAACTTTAAATGCCCATTTCTTCAAAACATGCATTAGCAGGCTAGCAGGGTTTTGCTATATCCAGTCACCTATATGCAAAGCATACGCAAACCTCGTCGCGTGTGGCAGGCCGGCTTGTCGATCGGCTAGCTACAAGACTCAAGACGGGGAGAACGGGCAGAACGAGCTGTGAACTTTTCGCAATATCTAAGCATTTTACGATGTCACGGTTCATATCTTAAAGGTATAGGCCAGTTTTGGAAAAGCCCCCCTCTCAACAAATTTAATGGAAGCTCTTATTACCAATCATGTGAAAGAATTTGTTTTTACTAATACGGGATGATACAAATTTTGCCTGGAAACCGCCTACTAATTGATATATTTGGTAAATTATCAAATCGTTCCGCTGCGGATAGATATCACCAACGCGGAATCGCGCATACGCTACGTGCATTATTGACCACGTCGCTATACGGGCTTGTCGATCTACTCCAGTTCAGCGCTAGCGGCGCGGACAGGTGCGAACGGGCGGTGGATTTATACATTTCACGGGCGGGTATTGGATTTCTTCCGATATTTCTGCATTTAACGCATCGTTAGGTTCGGATTTGACCACACAAGCCCTTTTTAGATACTTATTCAACAATATTGATCAATTATAAATGTTTTCTGTAACTTTCCCAAAACCTTTATTTATCTTTAACACACACAACACTCTTGTGTACCCTTTTTTAACCTTGTTGATCAATAGAGTAGATTTCCGTAATTTATTTCAATAATGCTCTATAACAGTATTGGAACAGTTACCAAATCATATATATTGGCCAAACTGATTGATTAATATTGTTGATATAGTACAGTATAAACAAGGGCTTGTGTGGTAAAATCCGATCATTGTATCGTTACATGCAGATCTCGGTAGAAGATTTGTTTATTCCGATAATTTTATTGCTCAAATAGTCAATTTCAAAGCAGTTTTTGTCAAAATCTTAACATTACAGATTTACTTAAGTTTTGGTCTAGAGGTCGCTGCAGTAAATGATGTTTTTGTGAGATAATGAACAACTGATTGTAAAATTGGCTTGAGCATACAATTTTAATGACAGAATAAACTTTTTTATAATAAAAATATGTTCAGAAACGGCTAAAATATCAATAAATATATCCGATCGGAATAAATCTGGGTTCCAGATTTATTCAATTATTATTTGTTTTTATTTTTAAAAAAATGCTTACACTTTTTCAAAATTTTCAAAATAGTTTTTTAAATAGTTGTTGATGATCTTTCTATTTAATCATTATTTCAACAATACATTACATGCATAATTTCGTATGAAAATTTGTTTAAACCAATGCTTGTTTAGAGAGCGCCCATTTGTGTTTTATTGGCTATTTTTTAATGATAACAGGCTTTTTACTTAGCCGTTTGTAATGTTCTATAGCTTTTGAGCATGGTAGAGTTATAACTATTAGTTTGTAATGTTATTGTGCAGGCTTTGGTTCAGAAAGCTCAGCGTTACCGAAAACGTACTACCCCTTTCACAGATAAGTAATCAAATATTATTTAACATGGTAGCAGGGTTGCCAGATCGCGGCTAGTCTTGACGGCCAGACTCAGTACGTTTTACGGCCAAATTCGGCCAAACTTTTGTTTTCACGGCCAAATTGTATATACCTAAACAAGCAGTATAATATAGGTATACCCCCATGCACAAATCTCTAAAATTCATGCTCATACACACTGTCATACATTTCCCAATGTTTAAATAATGCCTATAATATTTATTAAACAGTTCTTAGTAAGAAAACGGCAAGATTTAGAAGAAAAGAGGAGAAAAAAGTTAAGATAAAATACATTCAAGGTATTCAGCCGGGGTATATATATATTTACCGGTCTGAGATAGATGTCACGGCCAAGGGGAAGGGGTCCAATAGAAATATGTCAAATTTGTACCTGCTGGTCACGTGAATGTGTACACTAAAAAAACAGAAGTGCTATTTTAGCACTTGGAGGGCTACATTCAGCACCTTTCCGGTGCTCGCATAGGGACAGCACAGCATGTGCTGGTTCGGGACTAGAACACGTGCGAGTTTAGCACTACTTCAGAAGTGCCGTTTTAGCACTTGGAGGGCTACATTCAGTGCTAGTTCAGCACAAGCAAAAGTGCTAGTAAAACACTTGCACCATTTGTGCAAGATTTGTAGCACTTGAAGTGTTTTACTAGCACTTTTGCTTGTGCTGAACTAGTACTGAATGTAGCCCTTCAAGTGCTAAAACGGCACTTCTGAAGTAGTGTTAAACTCGCACGTGTTCTAGTGCCGAACCAGCACAGGCTGTGCTGTCCCTATGCGAGCACCGGAAAGGTGCTGAATGTAGCCCTCCAAGTGCTAAAAACAGCACTTCTGTTTTTGAGTGTAGGAAACTTCACAACTTCCTATAAATAGCACTTATAGTGCTTAAAATCAACACCTAGCGTGCTTCAAATTCAAGCAAAATGCTTACTAGAATGAAGCACTTAAGGTGCTGGAACTCAGCTGCAAAACGGACACGTAATCGACCACAAACACGGTAAGCAGCCAAAATAAGTTATCATTTATGACTGTGCATGTAAATATATTTGAGTGAAATTTCTATAGGTAATCAACAAATATGAAATCTACCAGTGTGTTGAGGCAAACCGCTGGTTCAAGTGCAATTATGCCAATTCTTTAACACACAGTACATTTCAACTGCAACATGTGCACTGCATTCTCATTCAATATGCACCTCCAAACAAATTACGAACTAACTATTGATTTAGAAACCTCAACACACTGGTAGATTTCATATTTGTTGATTACCTATAGAAATTCCACTCAAATACATTTACATGCACAGTCATAAATGATAACTTATTTTGGCTGCTTACCGTGTTTTTGGTCGATCGCGTGTCCGTTTTGCAGCTGAAAGACTCTCGGCGTGGCGCGACTTGCGGCGCCGCGGCGAGGCTAGGCCCGAATCGGGTCCGATTGTCGAGCATGCAGCGACCGATACAAAGTGCACGACATGTGCATAATTTGCACGATGTGGTGCAGCATAGCACAAGCACTTTTACAGGGCAGCACTTCAAGTGCAAAACGAGCATCTTGAAGTTAAGCACTTACTTCCAGCACCGATTGTTTAGCACCTCATCATTTCGCCGACGTAATTGGCACGTGAAGTGCTAGAAATAGCGCTTCTAGTGCATACTCGTATTTAGCACTCGTTTTTAGCACTTTATTTTTTGAGTGTATAATGGGGGTATGGGATTTTAGGGGTACCATCACCCAAAAATAATATTCTTATAAATGAAAGGTAACACCTTTAGTAGTCCACTCTATCAACAAATTCACAAAAATATGTTTCCAGAAAAAATATATACAAAAACGCATTGATCACCATTCTAAAGCATGCGTTCATGGGTCTGAATTACGAAGACTAATTTGTCCAGAGCGAACCAGAGCGCGTGTCTCCCTCAACGCGCTGTCCGTACGGTACGTCCAGATCGAGCGAACGAATCGTCCGTCCGGGATTCTCTCCAAACGTACGCGTGAATAGCATTGGCGCACTGCACTCGCAATTTTTTGGCCCGTTCTCGCTTGCATGGCCAGAACATGTACATGTACACTAGCACAGGAATGTTGTACACATTATTTCAAGTTTTATTACATTTTACAAGTAGCTTTAAGGTTATATTTTCTGTTTAATTATGAAAACTCCAGAAATAAAAAATTCACGGCCAGATTTTCTTTTTACTGCCAAAATTCGGCCAAATTTGAAGTTATTTTTTTCCACGGCCAAACTAAATTTTATACGGCCAGATTTCTGGAATCTGGCCGGAAAAAAGGCCAAATGGCAACCCTGCATGGTAGGTGAATATGAAGCATATTCTCCATACGTTGTGTTTGGGGCGTTTCCCAGTATATTTGGCTTTAATATAATTATAGTTTGCATGTATTTAAAGGGGAAGTTCAGTTTTGGTACGAAATAACCTATCTGATCGAAATAAATCTAGGCCCAATATTTATTCGATGATTTAAACAAAAATACAAATTGCTTACAGTTTTTTAAATTTTGTATGAGGTTTCTAAATAGTTGTTGATGATCTCTCTATTTATTCATTACCCCTTTAACCTCTTTAATACGGTAGCAAAGGTGCAAAGTCCAAAGAAACTGACAAATGACCTCATTTATGAAATCTATTTGATTTTCGAGATATGAGTAGTAGAATACTAACTTTATGCAATTATTATATTTATTACAAAATCAATGAATATGTAGATGTATACATATACATTATTTTTTATCGACAATTGTCTTTTTCAATCTAGAAAATAGAGAAATATGAAAGCACTTGCATTTCCAATAATATGTGTATACATCGAAATGTTTATGCTGTAAATATCTAATAGATATATTATCATGCCACAAAAGAAAACTATTGATCTTTCTTATCCTTAGATATGCTATGCTATTTTTTTCAAATTAGTTTAGGTCATTAATTTCTGTCTGTATTCTTAACACATGGCAGGTAAACGAATCCTTCGCTGATTGTCTTCCGATTTCATTACAGTTATCTATGTTGTACATTGAATAATGATGTCATCTAACTAATATGATTCTTAACAAAAATACGAACTTGCTGATAAAACTCACCGATTACTGTTCTTCTTCTACCTTAGTGGGCATCTGATTTGATTGACGCAGTTCAGGCGTAGATGATTAATTGACAAATTAGTAATTTGAAATAGATATACTATGTCTAAATCGATGGGTCTACCTTTTATACGCTTTGATGCGCAGGGAACAAATCGGACTCCATTATGCGCAGTCAATCATGTCGCGCACGTTCTGCGAGCGAGCATGCGAAGGCCAGTGAATCGCACGTAGCCACTCACACATAGGCGTAGGAGGCGGGGTGTTGAAGGGGGGGGGGGGGGATGGAAACGGCCATATTCGGTCAAAATCATGTAATATTCGGGCAAACAATGTTATATTCGGGCAAGGTCATCTTATTTCCGAGCACAACCATCTCGAGAAGTAAGATTATTCGAGGGAAAATGTTATACATGATTCAGCCCCCCTACCCCCATGACCTCACACGAAGCTTTGCAGGGTATCCACAGAAGCAAAGTGGTAATTTACTAAGTACTAATTGCCTTGATCCACTTGTACACTTGTAAAGAAAATGTTTAATGAGGGAAATCGTTAAAGTTGAAGAACCAAAATGGAGCATGAACAAGCACTCATTTACATGATGTATGACTTTTAGTCGCGGTAATGAACATATCATTGACGGTGCGTCGCTTTCAAATTTCAATGAAAAATTCATATCGTCATGACAATCATACAACCAAACCGAGCAAAATTTGCATTAGGACAAATCATTCCTGCATTAAAGTTCCAGCGCAATCGGTTAATTAAAGGAGTAGTTTAGTTTTGGTAGAGAGGGCGCTGCACATCACAATTTTTGTTGTGAGGTAATGATAAACTGAGTGTCGAATTTGAGATAAAATGCAATTTTAATGGCAGAATAAACTTTATTTGGTCAAAATCGACCCAGAAACGGCGGAAATATCAATAAATATATCTGATCTTATAATTATTTGGGGACCAAATAATTAGATGATTTTTAGAAAAAAATAAAAATGCTAGCACTTTTTCAACATTTTTAAAAAGCCTTTTTGAAATAGTTGTTGATGATGTCTCTATCTAATCATTATATCAATAAAACATCACACGCATAATTTTGTATGATAAATGGTGTGTATAAACCAATGCCTTTTAAAAAAAAGCGCCCTCTTGTGTTTTAATGGCTCTTTTTGAATGATAACAGGCTTTTTACTTAGTCGTTTGTAATTTTGTTTACCTTTCGAGCATAGTGGAGTTATAAGTATTAGTTTATAATGTTACTGTGCAGGTTTTGGCTACTAAAGTGCAGTCTTACCAAAACTAAACTACCCCTTTAAACATAAACTTGTCGTATAATTAGGAGAACATGCATCCACGGTGTGGTCGCGGATTTTATCCGGCCGTTGTATTAGTCCGGGCAGTGCTGCAATTTAGGGGGGTGTATTATGTTTTTGTTTTGTTACCTAATCTAACCATATCCACTAAATCTAACCAAAAGCCATTAAAGATAGCCATATCCTTCATATCAAAGATACATGGACCAGTATTAGGGTTAGGATTAGGGTTAGTCTTGTTCGCAGCCATATTTTTGAAAATTGAAGTTAGCAACAAACCATAATTATATCGGCTCCTCGAACAAAATCTACGTGCGGTATTCGTCCTCCGGACTAATCCCGCGGTCGGAGTATTCCCGCTCCAACAGGAATTGAAGAAATGAAGCAAATGATTAACAAGGATGCGCAAAAACCGTCGATTTAATTAGCACTCTAAATACCAGACGATTCTATAGAGCGAAAGTGGACATGAACGGTCGTCAAGCCAATATAAACTTGTTATAGATATTGCAACTGACCAACTGGCCATTAATATCGTCCTTATAATCTACAACGATATGGAGTCATTCACATTTAAAGGGAACCACGGCCCCCAAAAAAATATTCTTATCAATGAAATGTAATAGTTTTAATAGCCCGTTCCACTAAAAAGTTCAGCTTTTTTGTCCGGATAAATTATATAATTTAAAAACACATCCCGAGACTATCATAAGTTTTCATGGGTGGGTCTGCAGAAGAAGACTCGTCCATTGCCTAGGAAGTACGTGTCTGTAGTTCTTCTATTCTCTCCAAACGTACGCGGCCTTAGAATTGGCGTACTCTCAAACGTTTGGCGGTTACGGAACCATCGATCCTATTAGTTCCATGAGTTTCGGCGATAAATTTCGTTGTTCATAAATAACAACACTTTGCAAAGAGTTTGACATCTATTTCATATCAAACAACGGTGCCAAAACAAATAACAATGGGTAGGTATTTGCGCGGTGTTCCTCTATACATTGACAGGCTGATAACAATACCATACAGAGGGTAAACGTTGGTGATGGAAATGGAATAGAAATGCAAAGATAATACATGTGATTGAAAGGTAACATGATGTGAATGACGCTTAAGAATTCATTAGTTCATAATATGAATTGATTATCCTTGGGATTGCAACGAAGCTTTACAGGGTATCCACAGAGGCAAAATGGTAATTTACTAAGTACTAATTGCCTTGATCCTATATATCACTGTTTCAACGCCAATGTTAAACACGTTTGTACACGTGTAACATTGTCTAGCGGTTCTATCATATACCTTGTTGTGTTCGTATTAACAAAAAAAAGCATGGGATAGGTTTTGGTTTTTAAAATTTCCATATCGTTAAAAAGATATTTACGATTGAAGTGTTCAGATGTTAAATTATCCACTGGATCGTCAAAACCGTGTACAAAGTCAGTGCAATGAGTTAGTGAACATCACTTTGCATTTTTGCTCATTACTCGGCAAAATAACGTCCATTTAACTTGAAATGTTCACACAATACCCCGTGGACATATGAGATAACAACAATATACATTGTATCAACCATTCATCACTTTTTGCACATGTCAACAAAGTTACTAGATCCCTTTAATGACGGAAATCGTTTATTTGAGGAACCAAACGAAGCATGAACAAGCACTCATGTATGACTTTTAGTCGCGGTAATAAACATATAATTCACGGTGCGTCGCTTTCAAATTTCAATGAAAAATTCATATCGTCATGACAATCATACAACGAAACCGAGCAAAATTTTTATTAGGACAAATCATTCCTGCATTAATGTTCCAGCGCAATCGGTTAATTGAATCTAAAATTGTCGTATAATTAGGAATAAATGCGTCCACCGTGTGGTCGCGCATTTTATCCGGCCGTTGTATTAGTCCGGGCAGTGCTGCAATTTAGGGGGGTGTATTATTCTTTGTTTTGTTACATAATCTAACCATATCCACTAAATCTAATCAAAAGCCATTAAAGATAGCCATAGCCTTCATATCAAAGATACATGGACCAGTTTTAGGGTTAGGATTACGGTTAGTCTTGTTTGCAGCCATATTTTTTCAAATTGAAGTTAGCAACAAACCATAATTATATCGGCTCCTCGAACAAAATCTACGTGCGGTATTCGTCCTCCTTCGTATTCCCGCTCCAACATGAATGGAAGAAATGAAGCAAATGATTAACAAGGATGCGCAAAAACCGTCGATTTAATTAGCACTCTAAATACCAGGCGATTCTATAGAGCGAAAGTGTACATGAACGGTTGTCATGCCAATATAAACTTGTTATAGATATTGCAACTGACCAACTGGCCATTAATATCGTCCTTATAATCTACAACGATATGGAGTCATTCACATTTAAAGGGAACCACGGCTCCCAAATAATATTCTTATCAATGAAATGTAATAGTTTTAATAGCCCGTTCCACTAAAAAGTTCAGCTTTTTTGTCTGGATAAATTATATAATTTAAAAACACATCCCGAGACTATCATAAGTGTTCATGGGTGGGTCTGCAGAAGAAGACTCGTCCATTGCCTAGGAAGTACGTGTCTGTAGTTCTTCTATTCTCTCCAAACGTACGCGGCTTTAGAATTGGCGTACTCTCAAACGTTTGGCGGTTACGGAACCATCGATCCTATTGGTTCCATGAGTTTCGGCGATAAATTTCGTTGTTCATAAATAACAACACTTTGCAAAGAGTTTGACATCTCTTTCATATCAAACAACGGTGCCAAAACAAATAACAATGGGTAGATATTTGCGCGGTGTTCCTCTATACATTGACAGGCTGATAACAATACCATACAGAGGGTAAACGTTGGTGATGGAAATGGAATAGAAATGCAAAGATAATACATGTGATTTAAAGGTAACATGATGTGAATGACGCTTAAGAATTCATTAGTTCATAATATGAATTGATTATCCTTGGGATTGCAACGAAGCTTTACAGGGTATCCACAGAGGCAAAATGGTAATTTACTAAGTACTAATTGCCTTGATCCTATATATCACTGTTTCAACGCCAATGTTAAACACGTTTGTACACGTGTAACATTGTCTAGCGGTTCTATCATATACCTTGTTGTGTTCGTATTAACAAAAAAAAGCATGGGATAGGTTTTGGTTTTTAAAATTTCCATATCGTTAAAAAGATATTTACGATTGAAGTGTTCAGATGTTAAATTATCCACTGGATCGTCAAAACCGTGTACAAAGTCAGTGCGATGAGTTAGTGAACATCACTTTGAATTGTTGCTCATTACTTGGCCATAATAACGTCCATTTAACTTAAAATTTTCACACAATACCCAGTGGACATATGATATAACAACAATATACATTGTATTAACCATTCATCACTTTTTGCACATGTCAACAAAATTACTAGATCCCTTTAATGACGGAAATCGTTTATTTGAGGAACCAAATGAAGCATGAACAAGCACTCATGTATGCGGTAATGAACACATCATTCACGGTGCGTCGCTTTCAAATTTCAATGAAAAATTCATATCGTCATGACAATCATACAACCAAACCGAGCAAAATGTTCATTAGGACAAATCATTCCTGCATTAAAGTTCCAGCGCAATCGGTTAATTAAGCATAAACTTGTCGTATAATTAGGAATAAATACATCCACGGTGTGGTCGCTGATTGTATCCGGCCGTTGTATTAGTCCGGGCAGTGCTGCACTTTTGGGGGGTGTATTATTCTTTGTTTTGTTACCAAATTTAACCTTATCCACTAAATCTAACCAAAGCCATTCAAGATAGCCATAGCCTTCATATCAAAGACAAATGGAAAATTTAAGTTAGCAACAAATCATAATTATATCGGCTTCTCGAACAAAATCTACGTGCGCTATTCGTCCTCCGGACTAATCCCACGGTCGGAGTATTCCCGCTCCAACAGGAATGGAAGAAATTAATCAAATGATTAACAAGGATGCGCAAAAACCGTCGATTTAATTAGCACTCTAAATACCAGGCGATTCCCATATAAACTTGTTATAGATATTGCAACTGACCAACTGGCCATTTATATCGTCCTTATAATCTACACCGATATGGAGTCATTCGCATTTAAAGGGAACCACGGCCCCAAAATAATATTCTTATACATGTACATGTAATGAACTAGTTTTAATAGTCCATTCCATCAAAAAGCTTTTTGTCCAGATAAATGATATAGAGTAAATAAAAAAAAACCGAGACTATCATAAGTGTTCATGGGTCTGCAGACGAAGACTCGTCCATTGTCTAGGACGTACACGTCTGCAGTTCTTCTATTCTCTCCAAACGTACGTGGAAATATAATTGGCGTACTCTAAAACGTGTGGCGCTTACGGAACCATCGATCCAGTTGGTTCCATGAGTTTCGGCGATTAATTTCGTTGTTCATAAATAACATAACACTTTGCAAAGAGTTTGACATCTATTTCATATCAAACAACGGTGCCAAAACAAATCTTTGCGCAGTGTTCCCCTATACATTGACAGGCTGATAACAATACCATACGGAGGGTAGACGTTGGTGATAGAATAGAAATGCAAAGATAATACATGCGATTTAAAGGTAACATGATGTGAATGAGTCTCACCAATTCATTAGTTAATAATTATGAATTGATTATCCTTGGGATTGCAACACTAATATAAGTGGGTTCACATTTTTGTGATGAAAAATCAATAATGGATATCAAAATCATGTAAAAAATAAAATTACTTAAAGGGTACCACCACCAAAAAATAATATTCTTGTTATAGAAAGGTAACATCTTTAGTATTCCGTTCCATCAACAAGTTCACACAAATATGTTTTCAGAAAAAAATAATATTCTGAAGCATGCGTTCATGCGGTCTGAATTGCGAAGACTAATGCGTGCGGAGTGAACGAATCGCCGGGGATTCTTATTGCCTACAAGCGTACGCGTGAATAGCATTGGCGCACTCGCAAATGTTTGGCCCGTATGGAACCAGCAAATAATAGTGGTTCCGTAAGTGGCGGAAATGAATTGCTTTGTTTATGAATTACATAACCCTTTGCAAAATGTTGGGTATCTATTTGATATCACAAAACGGTACCAAAACATATAATAATGTGTTGTTCTTTGCCTGGTGGTCCTCTTTAAATGAATACTATAATTTTGGTACATATATTATATATTATTATTTTGGTTATTAAAAAAAAACGAAATTCAATATTTGGAAGAGCACGTGATTTTATGCAAACGTGATTTTTAGACAACTTTATTGGATCAAAATCGGTTAAGAAACAGCTGAAATATCAACAAATTGGAATAAATGTTGAGCCCACATTTGGAAGAGCACGTGATTTTATGCAAACGTACTTTTTAAGACAAACTTCATTGGATTAAAATTGGTTAAGAAACAGCTGCAATATCAATAAAATGGAATGAATGTTGAGCTCACGTTTGGAAGAACACGTAATTTTACGCAAACATAATTTTTTTTAAAGAAAATTCATATGTATTTAGAGAGCCCTCCCTTGGCCCTCTCGTGTTTTAATGGATGTTTTTTTAATGACTTTAGCCTTCTTACTGAGCCGTTTATAAGCTGATCTACCTTCCGAGCACGGTGAATGTATAATTATTAGTTTGTTGTGATATTCTGATTCAAGTTCTGGTTGATAATAACTGAGTTTTACTCCCTTTAGTAACGGAAATATTACAGTTCCGGTCATGCTGAATGTCAGTATCGAACAGTAGTTCAATATCATTATAAATTGAATTACGGCTTAAAAACTGAGCCATGCAGGATGTGTACAAACAAATATACGGTTAGAATGCTGTTTTCTTTTAAAAATCTGCTGTTAAAACACAAGGGCGACACCTGACGCTTCAACCGTTTCTTTAAAAAAAAAATGAAAGTGATGTTTAGTTGAAGTAATTATTCAAAAAAGAGATGTTCGAAAACACATTAAAACCCCACTTTGATATATTATGAGACAAAAACCAGGTACTTCGCAGCATTTACGATTTTGCGTAAATGGCCTGGGGCGCGTTTCATGAAAGGGTCCTATCTCTAGGACGTCATATCTGTCACGTGACTGTCACGTGATTACGACCGAATTACGATTGCTGATTGCTGATTTATTGCTGCGTAAGAATGAACAAAAGAAAAATGAAACATCATTTTTCGGAAAAGATCCGCTTGTGTTGCCGTCTATGTCTATTTAAAGACACCATTAATTAGTATCTCATCAAACAGACCCTAATACATGTACAAGTATTAGATACATATTCATTTTATTATTTTAACGAACTTATTTGACCAGTTACACTTTATCAATAAATATTACATTTGCTTTAAAAATAGATGATCTGGCAAAATTAAGACATTTTAGCATTAAAATAAAAAATAAAAAAAAATACATTTTCAAGAGAGGTTTTCTTCATCGAGACCATTAATTTCAATACAGTATGGGAACTGCTTTTTCACGATTTATCTTGAAAGTTAAAGGGGTAGTACAGTTTTGGTAAGGCTCAACTTTAGTAACCAAACATGTACAGTAACATTATAAAACTAATAGTTTTAACTCCATCATGCTCGAAAGGTATACAAAATTACAAACGACTAAGTAAAAAGCCCGTTATCATTAAAAAAGAGACATTCAAAATCAAGAGGGCGCTCTCTAAAAAGGCATTGGTTTCAACAATTTTTCATGCACAATTATGCATGTGATGTGTTATTGAAATAATTATTAAATACAGAGATCATCAACAACTATTTAAAAACGCTTTTGAAAATTTTTGAAAAAGTGCAAGCATTTTTTAATTTTTTTGAAAAATGCATCTAATTATTTGGGCCCCAAAATATAATTATAGGTTCAGATTTATTGATATTTCAATCGTTTCTGGGCCGATTTTGACCAAATAAAGTTTATTCTGCCATTAAAATGGCATGTTCTCTCAAATTCGACACTCAGTTATTCATTACCTCGCCAAAAAAATTGTGATGTGCACCGCCCTCTCTACCAAAACTAAACTACCCCTTTAATTTGATTTCAAAAATAGGCTAGTGGAGTAGCTAGGATTTGTTCCCTGTCGGGGGAGGGGCTGGGCACCAGCCACCCTTACATTTAATGAGGAGGCAAAGAAAATTATGATTGATTAATTTAGTGTAAGCATGCGCGAACATGCATTTTGGAAATTGTTTTATTTGTTTGTATTTGTTTAATGTGATTGTTTGGTTGATTGATTTTGTATTTATGTATGTATTTGTATGTATTCATTGTATTTGTGTGTGTGTTAGTTTGTGTGTGTGGGTGGAGGGGGTCATATTATATGCACATAATGCGGTCGTATATATTCCACACATATACTCATTTCTACACAACACACACACACAGACAAACAATTATGTTTAACTACCAATAAATATAGGCACAGACAAATATAGACTCAAAATCACAGAAACAAACACATGCAATACACATACTATTTAAAATATGATAATATACAAACGAAGCACACACACACGGGCGCACATGCACACATACAGTCATACACGGATACAACAAAGCTTAGTTCATTTTCTCGTGCCCCCTTCTGACTGATTGAAGTAACGCAAGCTTTCCAAAAACATGTTTACGTTTGACCGATGGAGTTTGTTCCGATCACAAAGTTAGGACAACTGTCGTACATGTATGTAATTCAGTCGTAGTCACGTGACAATCACGTGACAGATAGGACGTCCTAGATATATGACCCTTTCATGAGACGCGCCCCTGAAAAGGTCAAAAATTGACATCAGGGACGAACTGGACATGTTATTATCATATTGTTAAGCAACTTTTCTATTTTCTTATCGGAAAAAACGGATATATCTTAGGATGAAAATCAAGAATGATATGTACTTTGAACTGAGTGTTGAACTTTAACCTCAACTATCTCCATTGTTTTAGCAGAAAAGGAAAAATTATACAAAAATCATAACTTCGTAATTTTTGTTGTCCGACCGGCATAAAAATGGTCTCAAAATAAAGAGAAAAATCCACACAACAACATCTACATTTTGTGTCAAAGTTCTGGTTTTGCCAGAGCCGGTCACATATTTCGAAAAAAATTATAGGTATTATATGTTTTGTCTTTACTAATCAAATAAGTGTTCGGGCTTAACATGTTTTCAAGTGGGATGAAATTATTTGTGGATAGTTTAGCTATTTCGTAACCGATTTTTATAAAAGAACGTCTGTTATGTAATGTGTCACTGCAGTTTCAATGGATGCATTGTTAATATTACCAACGTGTCAATCGTATGGAGAAAAACACAGCAAATGGATTGACATCAAGCATGTATTTACGTTTCTTGCTATCATGATGCGAAATAGATTTTAACAACATTCTTTGTTTATAGTTAGGAACTAATAACACCCTAGAGTATCGACAATACAGATATGTTACACAATTATGACAGGTGGCACATGTATATCTATGAAACAAACACCCACTTCAACCAAAACGATATTACTAATCCAATGTTTTTAAATTCACAAAACGCTTTGCAAAAAAAGATAAATATATTTAGCGAAAAACATACTATTGTATTTTCTTTATTAATTATTTCCCTTTGTTTTTGTAATAAATATACTTGTTGCTTATACTTGCGAGAGGAAACACACTTCAACTGAAACGTTAAGAGTAATAAACCCTGCGTAAACATTTCACAAAAATCAACTTGTTCGATCATGGCCCCGTTTCGGAAAGAATTTAACTCTGTTGTAAAGTTGCAATTAATTGTACGTCAGATCATGTGAATAAATAGAGACATTTATGTAATAATAATAAGCGTAACAAAAATTAAACAAACGTTGCATAGCCAGCATTATCATTTTCAGGGTCACATTTGTGGAACAAATTTTCGATAAATTTAAAGGAAAACATTAAACGGAAAGGCTTTTGCCAAGTTTTAAAACCTTTGCAGCGAATGCAATGATAAACAAATGATTAATTACAACGAATTTATTGTAGGTTGTGAGAAATAAAATTTAAATTTCTGTTAATAGTGTAAATGAGATAATTCAGCGGGAAATGTATGTTTGCTTGTTCAATTTATTGTTTTCGGTGCTAACCTCGATAATGAATTTGCTATTTTGTTAGCCCCATTTTGGATCCATTAAATGTTTTTTTTTTTTTTTTTTTAAATGTAGTATTAATCTGAACTGTAAATATATATTTTGATGTAAATCGTAATTATTGAACTAAATATAATTGACAGGGAATCCATTTTATTTCATTTTATTTCAAATGCACAAATTTGATACTTTCAAATGCGTATATTTTCCGACGATGAATTGCAACCGTACCATCGTGTGCGAGTCTTTCTGCAACGGGGCCCTTATCTCTCTTTTTGTGTGTCATTGAGTCGTATAAGTATTCCCCTTTAAAGGGATTTTCCGCCTTTTACAATTCGTCTGAACAGTTTTCAGAAGAGGGATGAGGATGAATGTAACACACACACAAAAATTCAGATCGAACAACCCTGTAATTTGGATTCTACGAATGAAAAACGAATGCGCCTCTTCGCCAAACTACAGCCTTGGAAAAAATTATTAGAACAAGCACTCTTTTGTAAATTTGTATGCTATTTTGTCAATTGTATAATATTGTAAAGAAAAATTAGTGAATTGCATACCAAATGGGATATAGGCAATGGAGTTAGTGATACCTACCACATATTTTCTCCCTTCAATTTGATTAAAACCATGAATTTTTTTGAAAATTGTATGGATTTTGTCCATTATGATTTTACATACATTTTTGTAATGCAAAGTGCAAACTTTGTTCATTTTTTTCCTGTAAATTATGATTTAACCATATAAAAGTCTCCCCAGTTCCTAGTGTAGCTTGAATTAGCACTATGATTATTTGCGACAGTTGCAAAGTGGCATTAAAGTCTGTTGGAGAAGCAAATAATATTTGGATGCTGTCTGCATGTGCTTTAGCAGTACATACCAGGATAGCGACCATTTTCACCTGGTCTTACTCCTTTGATAAGAGCAATTGACTGTCACTTGGCAACTCGAATCAAGAAATAATTTACTCATGAACAAGCCCCACAAAGAATAGAAAGACATTTTTTCTGATTTAAAGGGATAGTTGAGTTTTGGTATAGAGGGCGCAACACATAATAATTTTTTGAGAGATAATGAAAAACTGAGTGTAAAATTTGAAAGAACATAATATTTTAATGGCAGAATAAACTTTATTTGATCAAAATCGGTTCAGAGACGGCTGAAATATCCATAAACGTAACCATTTGTAATAAATGTGGGGCCCACAAATATTATATAATTTTGAACCAACCGATACAATTTTTAAAAAATGCTTCCTCTTTTCAACCAGTTTCAAAATAAGTTTTGTAATAGTTGTTGATCATCTCTCTATCTAATAACTATTTTTACGAACCATCACATGCACAATAATTAATTTAAAATGATTGAAACCAATGAGCTATTAGAGAGCGCCCTCTTGAGTTTGAATGCTCGTTTTTTTAATGATAACATGCTTTTTACTTAGTCGTTTGTAATTTTGTATTCTTTTCGAGCATGGCGGAGTTATAACTAATAGTTTAAAATGTAATGATGCAGGTTTTGGTTACTAAAATTCAGTTTGACCAAAACTGTACTCTCTTTACCAGAACTCAACTATCCCTTTAAGCACTTCTTACATTAAACAAAAATCATAAAATGTTCCACTATGCATTGAAAATGTGTGTATAAAACCTATAACTTTTTATGTTAAAAATCCATGCAATTAATCATGAAATTCATGTTCTTCAAATTCAATCTGTTGTAGGCATTCCTAATCCCATAGACTATACCCCCTGTGATATTTTATGAACTTTTGTTTCTTTTAAATGGCATTAAAGTGACAAAATAGTGTAAACAATCTTACAATTTGAAAAAAAAG
The DNA here is from genome assembly GCA_037951105.1 of Echinarachnius parma. Lineage (NCBI taxonomy): Eukaryota > Metazoa > Echinodermata > Echinoidea > Clypeasteroida > Echinarachniidae > Echinarachnius > Echinarachnius parma. Next base: position 240,248 of record JBAMJV010005902.1, read on the forward strand.
GCTGTATATCGGTCAATAAAGGAGTTTAACTGATTAAGCATAATATTACAACAATATTGTACTTATTCTTGTAAAGATATTGTGAAGCCGACATTTGTAAAGGAATGTCACGGAAAAGGTCTAGAAAATGAAGAATATACAATTACATGTAGTCAGTTTTAGCGAGTTTTGGTTATTTTGTTTAGTATTCGCTTACGCCGTTGTTCGATCACAATCTGTGCGCGGGTCACGTAGTGGTCACGCACAGCAAAGTGGTACTCCGTGGAATGCGCCGTGAGCGAAATTTCGCACCGGGTGAATACTCGTATAATGCACAATTAAATGGTCGCTGTGTCGTTTTATTATTTTGAGGTTTATATCTCCACGACAAAGGAATTTCAAGCCCTAATTTTTTCAGGCATGCTGTTAAATTACATTTTCTTTCATAATTATAAGACAATAACCTCGCAACTTTTGAATTTTGGCTTGCAAAACGTGGACAGTCCCTTTAACATAGGACAGTGTTTGTCATTTATCCCAAATTGGGGTAGATGAGGGGGAGGGTGTATTTCGTTTAGAAATATGACTCTGGTATCGCGTTTTTTTTTAAGTCTCAGTTGTATTTAAAGATTGGTGATATATTATATAAATCTAAATAACCACATGTAGTATCATCTAAAATCAATTACAATATGTGTGTAATGAAAATGCAAGCAAATGAATTACCGTAGAGCCTGGCATGGGAAAAAAAAAATAATCGAAATTTAGATTGTTGTATACAAAAAGGGAAAAGATATTTAGCGACATAAAGTAATTTTGTATTAATTATCATCACTCATTTATTTTGTACATTGTCACCATCTACTTTATATTATACTTTTGCTAGGAAAGACACCTTAGTTATACCATTATGATTTATGTGAATAAATGTTTAGTGCACTATTATACAAATAGTGCATAGTTTGGAGTTGAATATACCAGAATAGACAACGATACATTTTTAATTTCTCGAGAGCGATTATATTGCATCGAGCCCGCAGGCCGAGTGCAATATAATCGCACGAGAGAAATTAAACATGTAGAGGTGTCTATTATGGAATATTTAACGACAGGAAGCATGTGCTATTTGTTATATAAGTGGATTATTTTGAGGAACTGATTTTGTTATCATGTTGATAAACCAAAATTGACCTTGCTCAAATTGTGAGTGTTCTCTCGTCGGCCCTGCGTACTTTGTACAAGGGCCAGCGCGTATTAAAAATAATTGCGCGCTCTGCGCACTTTCCCCATTCAAGAACAAGCGCACAAGCGCACATTACGCACTCCAAGGCCATCCCCTGCGCAGTTATAGTGCATATGCACTATAACTTTACCATTTACTATACCGGATTAAGCATCAGTAATCAACCAATAGGAATGCTCAATTTCCCTTAATTATGAGGTCATCATCTTACATAAATGAGATAAGATATATTTAGCGATACAAATACATGTTATTGTCACGAATGTTATTACTTGTTTCATATTCGTCAGCACTTGAGGAGCTCAATTTCAAAAGGCGCTAAATCCATTTGTTCAACTTTAGAGAAGAGCAGATTTCTTTGTCCAATTATTTGTCGAAAAATGTGTATTTCCGGAAAGCTTAGTAGATTATTAACATGATTAATGTACTGATCGTTAAATCAAATTGTATGGAAAGTGGAATTAACGCCATTTGGAACTAAACTCTTACAAACACGTTCTGGTATACATTTGATACATTTATGATTACACGGATAGTTCATGTTTAGTTTATAAGGTTTTCATAAGGTCATGAAAAACTAAAGGTACAATTCAAAAGAGCATAAACCTTTACAGACATAATATATCAAAAGTCACAAACAGCTATTACTGTTTTGTGGTCCGGATAACTTTCATTTATATCTTAAAGTACCTGAGCGAAGGTTTAAAAATGCTTGTAACCTAAATAATGTTGGCATCATGTTACAATTGTTACATTCTTACTAATAATTCATATATATTTTGTCAAAAATTGTCACAGAATTGATTAATCTGCAATCTAAAGTGATGAAATTTCGACCCGTTATTCGCCCTTGGTCAGCCCGCTGTGTGGGGGTACGATTAATGACGTCACATGTGTGAAGAGTGCATGAGAGCGCTCCTAAGCCCGTGGGTTTTGTGTACTGTAGGTGTGCTCCCAAGCCCGTGCGTGGGCTTTGTGTACTGTAGGTGTATGTGTATACTACCCGAACGCTAAGTATTCTCATCACAATGCCTGATCTTCAGGAGGAACTGCTACTAAATGTAGACATCAAAGTTGATGTAAACAGCTCCACAAAATATAATGTCATTGGTATAGTGATAGTGATGATGATGATGATGATGATTTTGATTATGATGATGATGATGGGGATGTAGGCGGGATAGAATGAAGAGGACGAGACGGAAAATACCATGTATTCATTCTTCAGTAAGGTCACTAAAAACACTTCTACTACTAGTACTATTTAATTGCGAATATTAATTACATATGCACCGTTATTTGAACTGCATGACATCATAAAATGCAAAGGTGTGCTCAAGATTCACTGTCATGTCTATATACATAACCTGAACAATAGTCACCAACAATATTCACTCTGCGCTAGCTGCCAGGCTAACATGTTTACGAAAACATCTCGGGAAATTACACGACATAGAAGACAAATCTATTTGCATGATTGAAGTATAATGGAATATTCTTTTTACGCAATAAAATGTAATTAGCTGTTTTCGAGAGATTTGTATTCCACTTCCATCATCAGCTGGCGTAAGTTCGTGTCATGTGAATTCTGTATTATAAACCCTCACAAAAAGTTCCGCAATTCAAGTTTGAGCGTTCATATCTCCCTTATTACTGTATTACCGTTCATAAAGTGTTACCATTGGAAAGCTTGTATTCTCCCCTTCACAATAATATGACATGTTTTATCATGGAATGTGCATTACAAAGTCAAAAGTGAAATCTTGCAAAAAGCATTAATATGGTCAAACATAATGATAATTTCTCAATCAGTCAATAAAACACACTACATCTTCCTAGCAACATACACAATCGTTATTGCACCACTTCAAAATAATAAAGGTATATTTCATTCTAAAAAAAAATGATAAAACGCCATTGACATTCACGCATGACCGACTGAACATTATTCATAACACCGTTCTCACAACAAAAAGGAGGGTACACTGTTGTTTTATCAATGCATTTTGCAACATTTTACTTTTGACTTTGCCCCATATTCGGGTGTCATGCGCATTCCATGATAAAATATTCATGGCAAATGTCATATCAGTTTAAAGTGGGGAACACAAGCCTTCCAAACATACCAAACTCATGAACGGTAATAAAGTAACATGAGAGATATAAACGCTCAAACTTGAATTGCGGAACTTCTTGTGAGGGTTTTAATACACAGTTGTATACGTCTCGCTCTACGCTCTAGGCGGGGGACTCGCACGTGTGACGTCATTAATCCGTACTCGGTAATTCCCGTTTCAAGCCATATAGAAGTTCTGAGAAGGGTCTTGGAAACATTCTTCTTATCGCGTTTCATTGATATTTCAAGACTTAAGAGCAGATGAGTTGTGTTCTGGTTGGTATAAGCTTCCCGTACATGTATAATTTGTCTATTTTGTGATATTTTGTGATATTTCTTCGCTCAGCTACTTTAAAGACGAAACACACTTAAACTAAAAACGTTAAGATTAATACAAATAATTTACAAAGTAAATCAATTATGTATACTTAGCGACACAAACACATAATCATATGAATTACTACTGTATTATTTTTGTTTTTACAATTGTCAGTATTTACTTTGTTAATATACTTTTGATAATCACATATCAACTAACACGATATGATTAGTTCATACTTATTATTAATTATTGTTTGGTACAATGAAATAAATACAATTAATAATTATTATGAAATTGTTTTCTCTAATTTAACGACATAATATTTTACAGTAGGATAATTTCAAGAAGAAAAGCACACCTAAACTAACATGAAATGATTAATACATAATTATAATTAATTATTTTGCGGTACATTTAAATAAACTATATAATTATAGCCCAACTTACACAAGTGTATTTTCATTAGTATGACTACTTTTTAAAGGGATAGTACAGTTTTGGTCAAACTAAATGTTAAGACCCCAAAATTGCACCATTTCATTACAAACTTCATAAGGCCCAAACGGTAGACAGACTTACAATCGGCTAAGTTAGAAGTTAGATATCATTAAAAAAAAGCAGCCGTAACAAAGAGGGCGCTCTCGACAAACACTAGTTCTTTAAACATTCCTTATTCAAATATGTGAGTGTGTTTTATCGTCAAACTAATGATTCAATAGAGAGATCATTAATTACTAATTCCAAAACCTCTTCGGTATATTTTCCAAACAAAAATGTGTGGGAATTTTATAAATATCTTCTTTCATTTTTTGAATAGATGTGCGTCCGATAAATTCATTGCAATATTAGCTGTCTCTAAAGAAGAGGACGCTCTCCGCAAAACAAATTGTTGCAACCACTTCTTATTTGTTTGTACGTGAATGTGATGTTTTGTTAAAATAATAATTTAGTAGAGAGATCATCAACACCTTATGTTAAACCTTCTATAGTACAATTTTTTTTAAATGTAGGCATTATATTAATAATGTTTCTAAAGTTTTGAAAAAAATGTGGGTCCCACGTTTATACCAATCCGATATAGTTATTGACATTTCAGCTAGTTACTGAAACCGATTTGTATCAAATAAAGTTTGTTTTACCTTTAAAATCACGTGTTCTTCCAAAGACTGCACCTAGTTTTTGATTACATCACAAACTAATAATTTCTTGAAGCGCCCTCTTAACCAATACCGTACTATCCCTTTCAACGTTTGTCAGAGTTTGCTTTATAGCATACTTTTGAGAAACACACCAACAGAAGATATGAATTATAAATAGTTGTAATAAATTGTAATAAATTTTGTACATTAAAGGGGTAGTACAGTTTTGGTAAGGCTAAACTTTAGTAACCAAAACCTGTACAGTAACATTACAAACTAATATTTTTCATGTTTACAACCCACCATGCTCGAAAAGTATACAAAAATACAAACGACTAAGTAAAAAGCCTGTTATCATTCAAAAAGCGCCATTAAAACACAAGAGGGCGCTCTCAAATAAGGCATTGGTTTAAACCAATTTTCATACAAAATTATGCATATGATTTCTTGTTAAATAATGATTAAATAGAGATCATCAACAACTATTTAAAAAACGCTTTGGAAATTTGTTGAAAAAGTGTAAGCATTTAAAAAAAAAATTGAAAAAATCATATAATTATTTGTGCCCCAAATAATTATAAAATCTGATATATTTATTGATATTTCAGCCGTTTCTGGACCGATTTTGACCAAATAAAGTTTATTCTGCAATTAAAATTGCATGTTCTCTCAAATTCGACACTCAGTTTTCCATTACCTCACAAAATAATTGTGATGTGCAGCGCCCTCTCTACAAAAACTAAACTTCCCCTTTAAACTAAATAATAGCGACACTTACACAATTGTATGATAAATGTTTGACACTAACTAATTGAACTGACTTTGTACACGGTTACGACTATCCAGTGGTTAGTTTGATAATTGTAACAGGTTTTGGGGGTTTTCAAATATTTACGATTGAGGTGTTCAGATATTAAACTATCCACTGGATAGCCACAACCGTGTACAAGTCAGTGTAATAAGTAAGTGAATATATCGTACATTACTCAGCAATATAACAGCTAGCGCGAAATATTCACTTATTACGCAGTAGACATATTAGATCATGACATTACACATTGTTTCAACCATTTATCACTTATCGGAAATAATATCGCTAATGATATTCGTTTGTCTCGCAATGTATGGTCAAATGTATTTATCCCTTGTTCGCACATTTTACCAAAATCTTGAACTCTTGGATAGATTCAGTCCACGGTGATTTGACACATCACGTCTGAATTGGTATCAGTACATGCAGTGTCAAACCATCCTTCAGGAGTGTTCTCCTCCCGGATGGAACCACAATCTTCATTTCCTCCAGCGTTATTTGGCTGATCAGAATTCCAGTCTAACCAAAATAGAAAGGTAAACCAAAAATACATGATCAAATCAATAATCAAACCCAAAATCATGTTTATTTTCTATTCTTTATAATTGGTTTGCTCCGTTCTATTTTAGTCATGACTACATAGGACGAATTGAAACACACTTTGTTGAAAAGAAGAAGAAGAAGAAGAAGAAGAAGAAGAAGAAGAAGAAGAAGAAGAAGAAGAAGAAGAAGAAGAAGAAGAATTCCACAACGATTTACAGAACGTCGTAAATTTTAATTTTAACAAGGGCAGTTTCAAAACATACAAATGTAGTTACGGAGGTTATATAATATCTTTGATCTTGTAATACAAAAAACCTACAAAACAGAAATTAACATGATCATGATGTTAGTACGTACATATATCTACAGTAAAATTGGAAATATATTTTCCTATTCTTAACCTTTACTGTAAACATTGTGTTTGTTTGTTAGAACAATAATTTTGCAGTCCATCGTTATTATTAATTAAACAAGTATGGTTCCCACCCAAAACAAAAATGAAAATAAAAATTAAAAAAATATTTTCGTCATTATGTTAATGGAATCATAAAATGCGTTTCAGTCATACTACCCAATAACGTTATAATTGAGTGGTATAACTTACCAATACTGTCACCAAAGTATGTCTCTAGTTTGGTTACAAGAAGCGCGTGGCTGTAGGTGTTGTCGCGTCCAACAAAATTAGAGGTTTGCTCGCAATGTCATCCAACGGCACGTTGCTATGTAGCACAACCGTCGCTGGGTACAGGTACTGTGGCGAAGCTAACAGGTTTCAACTAAACTAGGTAAATTGGAATGCTTAGCGAAATTAAATGTGATAAAGGCACTTAAAAGAAAAAGAAAAAAAATCTATCATTTTGACAAGTGTCTTCAAACAAAGTCAATAATTCGGTTCCCTTGAAAATAGGCTTAGTTCCTTATTGTCGTTTCCTTATCGGTGTTTTTATAGCAATTATTGTGTTTTATATAATGTAAATTGTACTGCTCTAGTGTATGCAATTAACTACCTTGCCCATTTAATAACCGTATTGTAAGGTGTATAGTTTTGATTGCTATTTGCTTGTTTTACTCTTGAATTATTGATCAGTAATAGAGTACAGAAGCCATGACGTCATAAAAACCCTTTTTTAGGATTTTCAAATTTGAACTTCATTTTCAGAAAGAGCAAACAAAATAATTGCTAAATACCGAAAATCAATTGAATATGTTAAGTATTAGCTGAGATATACCCATCCGAATGAATTTTACTTCAATAAGCACTCAGTGTTATAGTGCACTGGTTCATAAAGTTATGAACCAGAGCACTATAACACTGAGTGCCTATTGCCAAACAAAGTCATTCGGATGGCCATATCTCAGCCAATACTGAACATATTCAATTGATTTTCGGTAATTCGACATTATTTTTGACGCTTTTTCGGAAAATGAAAATCAAATTAGAAAATTCTAAAAAAAGATGTTCATGACGTCATTGATGACATCACCACTCTATAGCTATTACAACAAGTCGGACCCCGTCGTTTGTCTATCTTTGGGTGAACACGGAGTCTATATTGCTGATGATGTATTATTATCTGCACGCTTCTTAAAAATAATGGTACGCAGTTACAGCGTGTCGTTGGATTGGTAACTGATTATAAACCCCTCAAAAAAGTTCGGAAACTCAACTTTGATCGATTGTATCACTTTTATTGTCAAATTGTATTTTTTCCTTTTAGTGTCATTGCAATGCATGATGATTTCCCTTTGAAATGGTACATTATTTGTCATTCATTTCATATCAGGGAATACGCAGTGCGTTTCAGAATGGAGGACGGTCAAAAGTCAATTGTCGCAAAACGGGCCGAAAGTATTCAGTTGGGAAATTTGACTCTTGTGCCGTATTTGTTAATGTTCAAGTTGTATTGAAGATTGTAGCGTGTTCAAATGATTTAAACTGATCAAAATTAATTTTGTATCATTTTAAAGCCCATGTGTCTATCTCTTCAATACGGTTATGTCCGTAACAATTTTATTAACAGGTTAAGTATGGTACAGCTGAACATGGGGAGGGCCGAAAGGGAAATGTTGCAAAATGAATTTCTTTTTGTGAAATTGAAGGCGTTGCATCGAAAAACGACTATTGGAGGGATGTTTTAGGGTTTAAAATTGCATAATCATCAGTAAATTTAGTCTCATGTGAAAGGGTGTTTATTTTTCTTTAAAATCATGTCTCACCTGTAAAAATTATGCTATTGGGGTGTGTGCAGTAAAACCGGAAATGGGGGTCTATAAATGCTATGAATTTAAGACCATGGCTTCTTGTTTCAAGATTCCGGTAAGATATTGTTGTATTAATCATAACTCTATCATCATTACGTTTTGCACTATCGGAAAGGTCGTTAATTTACCTTTAATATGATGTCTCATTTGCAATGATTATGCTGAATGTGAGTGTGTAATACAGGAAACTCACAAACTTGATGTATTGAAAATGCTTCAAATTTCTCTAAACCTACGCAAACTGGCCAGAACTGGCATGTTAGCGCCCTCTTCGACAGTGTAGGTATGCCCTTATTACCACGTATCAAACGGTAGAAAGTCGACCTAGCAACGTGTCATTTTGAGCCCCATATATTTAGAGGTACTACACACACCTCAAGCACATAACCAATATGAATGGGGCATTGTTTCATTGACAAATTAACACTTTAACGCTTTAACGCTTTAACATAATGTTGAATTTCATAATGATTATGTAAAGTAAAGTACTAAGATATCCCCACAAAAGTCGTTTTTGGATGCAACGCCTTCAATTTCACACAATCAAATGCATTTTGCTTACATTTTGCTGTCAATCCTCCCAAATATTCACCTTAATTGTATCTACCCGGCTTTCATAATTATTCCAAGTGAGGTGTCATTGGAAAGATAATTAAACAGGCTTTTGTCTGATACCATATTCAACAGTATGTCTTCATTGACAAGATATTCATCGTCGAAAGAATTTGAACTTGAGAAAGACCGTGATATGGGTGTCAGACCTTTCAACTGAAGTTTGTTGGCGCATTTTGTGACATTTCACTTCTGACTTTCCCCCATTCTCAAGTATAATGCGCATACCTCGTGCTCGTGATGCTTACGAATTTGGTATCATTTTAAAGAGGTATACACACCCTTTCAAGTGATACCAAATATAACCATTATAATTTCTTAATAAAATAGATATAGTCGATCAAACTTGAGTTTCCGAACTTTTTTTGAGGGGTTTAGATCACATAGATTTGATAGAGATCGTAGGTTAATCTTAGGTTCATGTTGGCAATGGGTCAATTCTGTCATCTTTACGGACGTTTCAACATGATATTTGTTTATTTATTTTTTTTTATTTGAAACAATCGACTTATTTAATGCTATGGGAACGACACGAAGCCGGAAAACATATCATTTATATTGTGGACACCTGTGTATAATATCCTAAATGTATAACGAATAGTTGTCTAGGTGACAACTAATTATGTCTGCTCTTTAAGGAGAAATTCCACCCTTTAGATTACTTAGTTGCAATTAAATCAAAAGAATGGGAAAATATATATCGAGGAAATCCAAAAATATAAACAATTAGGACTATACTAGAATATCATAAACGATCAGAAGGGGATCAAGGGTTCTGTACATAATTAAAACGTTAACTCATTGCCTTTGGCTTGGTACGAACAGTCACGTTCACGTCACGTTCACGTCACGTTCAGGTTCTGTACCTTTTGTGAAACAGGTCACCCAAATCTACGAACAGTCACGTTCATGTTACGTTCAGGTTCTGTACCTTTTGTGAAACAGGTCACCCAAATCTACGAAGTGTAGGGTAACGTGACCCAACAATTTGTTGACCTGCTATATGCAATCTACGAAAGCTCACGTAAATTGCCGCTGGCGTTTAGTAGAGACTAATGGCAAAATAGCTGGTTCAGGGCGAAGATGTGGTATAGATGGGTGCGGTTCGTTATTCCGAGGGTTCGTTATTCCGAAGGTTCGCTATTCCTAAAATGAAATCGGGTTCGTTAATCCGAAAATGAATTTGGGTTTGTTATAATGCTATAATTTCATATAAAGTGATAAAATAAACTTAAATGTTTGATTGGTCTGGCCAAGGGAGGGAAAGGGGGAGGGGTATGCTTAATGCAGGCTGTAACTTAAATCAACAAAACACAAACTATAGTATTATAACAAGCCCGATTTAATTTTCGGAATAACAAACCCGATTTTATTTTCGGATCAACGAACCTTCGGAATAACGAACCCGATTGTATTTTCGGATCAACGAACCTTCGGAATAACGAATCTTCGGAATAACGAACCTTCGGAATAACGAACCTTCGGAATAACGAACCTTCGGAATAACGAACCTTCGGAATAACGAACCTTCGGAATAACTGAACCTTCGGAATAACGAACCTTCGGAATAACGGACTGTAACCGTATAGATTATGAGAAATGAATGAAACAAAATGTACCATTCATAGGCGTACCCATGGGGGCGGGTAGGGAAGGGGGGGGGGGGGGTGTACCCCCAAAATACTGTTTTGGCTGTTTTTAATTCACTCAGAATATCTACAGCTAACCCCCCCCCCCCCCCCGCCCCCGCTCAAAGAAATTTGGATGACGAAATAACCCCCTCAACCCCCTCAATAAAAACAACAACAAATGAAAGTCCCCCTTTATAAAAATAGCGAAATCATTTTAACGAATAGATTTGAGCAAAATAACTTTGTACACGTATTGATTACTTGTGTGTGATAATAAAATTCAGTGGTGTAGCGTGGTCGGACTGATTGGGGGGCAATAAAATCACTAGCGAACCCACGATTTTTTCAAGGGGGTTTTTGTCAAAAAATGTGATGTTGGTCCAGGACCAGTCCCAAAATGTTGAACCTAGACCAGGACCAAGTAGTTGACAAAATCCTGTCAGCGGCGGGGGGGGGGGGGGGGGGTGGGGGTAGGCTTAGTCGTAATATTTTTTCGAAGCCTAGACCAGGACCGGTTCCAACAGGACCAGGACCTAGCGGTTCATAAAATCCTGTCAGCGGGGGGGGGGGGGGGGGGGGGGGTAGTCGTAATCGCCGCGCCTTGCACAGGTACGTTTCATTGCGTGCGTGCATATCGCATATCGTGATCTGATGCGTCGCGACGATATCGAGATTCGAGAGCGAGGCCGAGGCACAGTTTGACGACGCGGCGATCGAGTAAATTGCAGGCTAGGCGCCGGATATTTTCGATGATATAAAGTGAGAATGTGAGTTTAGTTTGGTATATCATTATACTTTTCCAGCTGTTACGAGGACATGCCATATGCCCAAGCACAAGGCTCGACACGGCTATAGCCCAAAGCCTGGCAGGACTTCGTAATCAAGGCTATTATATGCACTAGATATCTGCCTTATCATTATTGACGGCAGCCAGTGAATTCCAGAGTGCAGTGACAGTGCTAGCTTGCATGCTATTATGGTCGGTCTAGGCCCTAGGTAGGCCAGATATGCAGTGGCAATCTTTGCACATGGCTCATGCAGCCATAGCCGTGTCGAGCCTTGGGCTTGGGCATATGGCAAGTCCTCGTAACAGCTAGAAAAGAATAATGATATACCAAATTATACTCACATTCTCACTTTGTATCATCGTCATCGAACATATCCGGCGCCTACCCTGCAATTTACTCGATCGCCGCGTCGTCAAACTGTGCCTCGGCCTCGCTCTCGAATCTCGTCGATATCGTCGCTTACATACAATTTTGTGTGCGCTGCGACAAATCCTTAAACACGCAATCCCCATAGGAATTCCATCGCACAAAAAGGACAAGTTGTGTCGTAGAGAATATTCTGGATGACGTCATTACTAGTCTTAGTAACAAGCGCTTTCACTTTTACAAATAATGATTAAACACTCACGTCACGTTTTGGTAGACGTGACGATTCGAGTTTTACCGGCATGGAAAACGACAAATTGTTGGGTCACTTTACCGTGACTGTTCGTAGATTTGGGTGACCTGTTTCACAAAAGGTACAGAACCGTGAACGTGACGTAAACGTGACGTGAACTTGACTGTTCGTACCAAGCCTTGCCTTTTGTGTTAATAATACATTATGGTTAATTAATTTATTTCGTTATTTGACATGTTTGAAGATGGAAATCAACACATTTATCCCCTACCAAGTGCATATACATCAATAGTACAATAACCAAGTAATAACAAATCTTGTTAACAAATATAAACAAATGCAAACGTTATGGAAAACTTATTGTGGCGGTTTAAAAATGCAATAGTGTAAACGTCTTGCACATGGTGCAGGAGTGCTGCTGCTGCACACTGGCTAATAATAGTAATATATCGTATTTGTATGCAGAACATCCTCTAAGCGCGTATTAGTGTTACTAGTCAATTGGTACAGTTCAGACCCGCACACCTATCTGGTACACATTCTCAACTCCCCGGGGAGCATACTAGCCGCGGGCAACCAGTGAGGTGCATCATGCTAATTTTCACCAGAATGTGGATTATTAAATGCCTTGCCGAAGAACAAACGGAGTGGGCTGGGTTCGAACTCGGGATTTCACGATTGGAAAGCACGCGCTCTACCAATCTTGCCACACCACATCCACGCCAAGGGTTATGCAATGCGCACAAACTATAACTTTTTTCAAAAAGGCGATCCGCGGTGGGTAGTTCTTACCCTCCCATGACAATCTGTGATACTGTGTTAAAGGGATCTAGCAACATTGTCGGAAATAATATCGCTAGTGATATTCGTTTGTCTCGCAATGTATGGTCAACAAGGAATCTAAAAGATCACGACGTTTTGTGCGCCACTGCAACACTTCGTCAGGTGATATAATCTAATGTAAGCAAGCGTATTTTATACCCGGCGGTAGGCTCCAACGCGCTATCCCGCAAGAGCAAGTACGCTCCTAATTGGTCAATAACGGACAAGGCCTATTGGCTGACGCACACGGGTGCTCAACCAATCAACGGGCCGCTAGCTCGGCTCGCCTGTCGGGCGGAAATAAAGGCGTGCTCAATTAGATTCTATCACCTGACGAAGTGTTGCAGCGGCGCATGAAACGTCGTGATCGTTTGGATTCCTTGTTGACCATACACTGCTAGACAAACGAATATCACTAGCGATTTTATTTCCGATACTATATCAGCAATGAGTAATATATTTAGCATTATTGTCCAAAATCATAACAAATCAAATTGGAATTGTAGTGGTTCCCTCATACCTTGTCATATTCGTATCAACAATGTAAGCATGTGACGGGTTTCTCCCCCCCCCCCCCCCCCCTCTTTCTTTAACGATTAAAGTCTTCAGATATTATACTATCCACTGGATGTATCAACCATTCCTCACTTTTGGCACATGTCAACAAAGTTACTAGATCCCTTTTCGTTATAAAATGACCCGTCATCGACACAAAGGTGCAAGGAGAGCAGAAATTGATTTATTTTATTAAAAGACAAGACGAAATGTGTTTGTCTGTATGTTCATAATAGTAACGCTCTCCATTCGGCGTTGCCGTACTAGTTGACGCATTGTTGAAAATAAGGGAAACACGACCGTAGGTAACATTGCAGGTACGCGTTCCTTATAATGCTTTTGGTTATTGGTTTGTACAATACATTATAATATTATATCACTTTAGCATTTGTTGTTGGTACATTAAGATATATGATATTTGTTGACCTAATTCAATTGTATTATTATAATCATTGTGTTTGTTATGTTACAGCAAAGACTTTCTATTATACTTAATCAGTGACACTCACTTCAATTTACACGATATTTATAAAGAACTATTTTTATCAACACATTTTCTTTATTACATAAATTATATAAAGCAACACAATTTTGTTTAATTGTCAGAATGATACACTTTTGATTATATCTACGACACAAAACATACTTCAACTAAAACGATATAAATTATATAACCATTTGTTTTATGAGAAAGAATCGCTTGGTAAAATAAATAAATTATATTAAGCGACTAAGTAACATACCCACTGGCGTACCCAGGATTAGTTCAAGGGGGGGGGGTTATTTGTCGACCAACATTTTCGAGGGGGGTGTCAGTCAATTCTATTCGAGGGGGGGGGGAGGGGGTGTCGGTTAAGATTTGTCGAAGGGGGTGTCGGTGCAGATTTTTCGAGGGGGAGGAGGGGGTGGGGGGAAGTCCATCAAGATTTGTTGAAGCCGAGTCCGAGATCCTTCACAAAATGTCGAGGCCGAGACCGAGATCCGTCAAAAATGTCGAGGCCGAGACCGAGACCATTTTGGTTTTCGGTTGCCCCGAGGTCCATTGGTTATGATGGTCAAGACTAATAAAAAATGGCATTGAGACCACTTAAATTGTGTTAAGGGGGGGGGGGGGGGGTGACTTAGTACTTATTTACCTTCGTTGTTGTATACACACACTTGTTATTATACTGGTTAAAGAAAAGACATTTCAACTGAAACGTTACGGTTGATAAACCCTGCACAAACAGTACAGAAAATCTACTTTTTTCGATCGTGGCCCAGTTTCGGAAAAAAATTGTAGTCTAGTGGGATTTCTGGAAAATGTGCATGTTAGGAGCATTTGGGAGTAAAAGTTGGGAACCAAGATATTTCACATAATTTAGGGGTGCGGAATCCGATTAGCCCTGTTCCCAAGCGAAATATTGAGTTTTTGAACATCTAATTTGCCTAAACAAACTGGCCGCCAAAATGACGCCTTTTTAAGCTTGTAAAACAAGTTTGTTCAATAACTTTACAACCAGGCGAGCAAAACTTGCACATTAAATGTCTAGAATGATGATTACTATCAAAATACATATGCAAATTAGTAGCCGCCACTACAGAAAAGTCTTACAAAACAAGTTATGTTGGGGCAATTTAAGCCTACTGAATATAACACTGATAATCAGTGTCTTAATCATTCCTGCGAGTCAAATAATTGAATGAGATCGTTTCATTCAATCACCAGTAGTATATTTTGCTTATATACAAATAGAATTGGAATATTAAAAATGGCCTCCAAATGACGCTATATAAAAAGTCAAAAAGTGAAAATTTTGCCTTTGATGTGTGGTCACTCATCCATGACTCGACGGACCAATTTAATTTTCACACATTTAGTTAGTCAATAAATGTAGGAACAATCCTGCCGAGTTATTTTGCTAAAAACCTTTTCGTTAACAAGTTATGTTATTTGATTAAGGGGACATAAGGGGGACAAAGTGACATTTTTCTTGCTCACTCATGCATGGCATGGTGGATCAAATTCATTTTCACAGAGACGTTAGCCAATTATTTTAAAAACATTCCTGCCAAGTTATGTTGCTCAAACTCTATTTGTTAAAAAGTTACGCCATTTTGCTTGGGGGGAAGTTACTTTTTTGTTGTGTTTATATTAGGATTTAACTAAACTGGTAACTGGTATTTCTGATCGATTGAAATCAGTGAAATATTGTATTATGAATAGCGGTCCTCATTCCGTATTATGACTAGCGACCCTCTTCTCGTATTATGAATAGCGGTCCTCATTCCGTATTATGACTAGCGACCCTCTTCTCGTATCATGAATAGCGGTCCTCATTCCGTATTATGAGTAGTGGTCCTCTTCTCGTATTATGACTAGCGAACCTCTTCTCGTATTATGAATAGCGGTCCTCATTCCGTGTTATGAGTAGCGGTCCTCTTCTTGTATTATGACTAGCGACCCTCTTCTCGTATTATGACTAGCGAACCTTATTTCGTATTATGAGTAGCGGTCCTACTCTCCTATTATGACTAGCGACCCTCTTCTCGTATTATGAATAGCGGTCCTCTAACAGTATTATGAGTAGCGGTTCTCTTCTCGTATTATGACTAGCGACCCTCTTCTCGTATTATGACTAGCGAACCTCTTCTCGTATTATGACTAGCGAACCTCATTTCGTATTATGAGTAGCGGTCCTACTCTCGTATTATGATTAGCAACCCTCTTCTCGTATTATGAATAGCGGTCCTCTAACAGTATTATTAGTAGCGGTCCTCTTCTCGTATTATGAGTAGCGCTCCTCTTCTCGTATTATGAGTAGCGACCCTCTTCTCGTATTATGACTAGCGAACCTCATTTCGTATTATGAGTA
>JBAMJV010005903.1:0-7500 GCA_037951105.1 Echinarachnius parma
TAAGCTTGCCAACGGGGGGTCTTACGTCATACGCATATTATTTGCATACTACAGAAGCGGTCTATTGACAAAAACCGAGACCGAGACCGAACGTGGCCTGGACCAAGACCACTGGTTGAGGGGGGGGGGGGGGGGGGGTCCGTCGCTGAGACCGATAAAATGTGTACCTTTCTGAATTTGGGGGGTGCGTTCGCACCAAACACACCACCAATAATGTTATATAATACAAAATAATGTATACGCTATAATTATTTCACTTTTCGTCTATTTATATATTTTATTTTCTAATTTTCCTGGTTCATTTTCAATTTAAAGGGGTAGTTTTGGTATAGAGGGCGCTGCACAAAATACTTTTGTGTGAGATAATGAAAAACTGTGTGTAAGATGTGAAAGAGCATACAATTTTAATGACAGAATGAACTTTATTTGATCAAAATTGGTTCAGAAACAGCTGAAATATCAATAAATCTATCCGATCGGAATAAATCTGGGGCCCATATTTATTCGATGATTTTTTTTTTTTTTTTTTTACATTTAAAAAATGCTTACCGGGTACACTTTTTCAAACATTTTCAAAAGAGGTTTTTAAATAGTTGTTGATGATCTCTCTATTTAATCATTATTTCAACAAAACAACACATGCATCATTTTCAATGAAAACTTTTTGAAACCAATGCTTTCTTAGAGATCGCCCTCTTGTGTTTTGATGGCTTTTTATGATAATAGGCTTTTTACTTAGTCGTTTGTAAATTTCTATACCTTCCGAGCATGGTGGAGTTATAACTATTAGTTTGTAATGTTATTGTGCAGGTTTTGGTAACTGATCAGTTTCCCTGTGTTTAAAATAATCAGAACAAATAATAAGTATTTTGTATCGGTTGAATATCATAGTAAAAACAACGGCTGAGGAGAAGATGGTAATGAAACTATCTACTATATTATGTTGATCATTGTCAAACTAAATACAAACAAAAATTCGCTTGACATGGCTCTATAATAAATGGAAAATAAACGATGCAATGATATTCATGTTTCTCATCATTGTTGCATCATCATCATACTTGTAAGAATTACAAACACACACTCGTACGTACGCACATTCACATAGTATACTACAAAAATATTCGCCAATATGTGAACTTTCAAGATATTATTGCGATTTGCAACAGTGATTAAAGGGATAGTTGAGTTTTGGTAAAGAGGGCACTTCACAAAATATTTGTTTGTAAGATAATGAAAAACTGACTGTCAAATTTGAAAGAACATACAATTTTAATGACAGAATAAACTTTATTTGATCAAAATCGGTTCAGAAACGGCTGAAATATCCATAAACGTATTTTTATTCAAAAGTTCTCCGCCAGGGGACATTTTGACTTTTTTGAAAAATTTTTAAAAATGCTTATATACTACTTTGAAAAAAATCTAAATAGGTTTTTTTTTTAAGTTGTTGATGATATCTCTATTGAATCATTATTTTAACAAAACATCAAATGCACAATTTTGTATAAAAAATAGCTAAAACCAATGAGTTTTTTAGAGAGCGCCCTCTTGAGTTGTAACGGCTCTTTTTGAATGATAACAGGGGTTTTACTTAATCGTTTGTAATTGTGTATACTTTTCGAGCATGGTGGAGTTATAGCTATTAGTTTGTACCGTAATGGTGCAGGTTTTGGTTACCAAAGTTAAGTTTGACCAATACTTAACTATCCCTTTAAAAGGGTATTCT
Organism: Echinarachnius parma; assembly: GCA_037951105.1. NCBI lineage: Eukaryota > Metazoa > Echinodermata > Echinoidea > Clypeasteroida > Echinarachniidae > Echinarachnius > Echinarachnius parma. The sequence goes on from JBAMJV010005903.1 coordinate 1,730, forward strand.
GTACGTGTGTATATTACATGACAATTGTTATGTGTAGCTGTGCTCTGATTTGCCGAGGGTAATCGCGACCCCTCCCCTTTTTTTATGTGACGCTCTATTCTGGGTCAAATGTCGCTCTTCCTCTCACCCTCTCTTTTGGTCTTTCCTCGTTTCCTCTACCCTTGGCCGACTTCTTACTAGCACTCTCTATATTTGTTTTCAGCGGCTACCCCAGTTAGTGATAGTATTTTGTCATTCTTATGCCAGATAGTGGCCAGTTTTCAGTGGCTTACCGGGGGCTTACCCTATTATATTTTACTTCATGTAGGTGCACCGTGCACCCAATAAGAAAGATTCGTTACATGCCATTTCCCCGTTTTGAACGTTGCAGTTTGTCATTGCTTGTCTTGTTTTGTTTTTTGGGTCTTTGTAATCAATTTTTATATAATTATGTACATAGGCCTATATTGAATTTATATTTCTTGGGATAAACCTTTGATCGGCCTTATTGGCCTATGCTTATCCCTCACATGTTGATATTCTTCGTTTTCTGAATTTATATGTTTTACCCTTTGTATATATTGTGGAGTTTTATTGTACATATGTTTTTTATCTAATGTGGAAATACATAAATAAATGAATAAAATAAATAAATATAAAACTGTTTTAAATCTCGCGAATAGAACGCCTTTGAATGAGACACGACCTAGTCTATGTTTCATTTTCTCTTATATCTCGTGTCCCCCCACATATCGCACAACGAGACAGTTTGCGCAAAAAAGCTGATAGACGGCGCGATTCACATATCGGAACGTCCGGTGAATTGAATCTGTTGGCCACCAGATCAATGCTGTTGCGCCATCGATATACACTATATATATATATATATTTATTTTTTTTAGTAGTATTTTTGTATAGTATTTTTATATCGATGTGTTGCGCAGAACTATATGCTGTTGCGCAGAACTCTCGTTGGCGGCGCTATAGGGGGATAGACATGGAACAGAGTCTAGAACCTAAACTACAAACGACCCAGCTGCTACCCACATCACGTGATCACACTGACAATGAGTAATGACACTGCAGTATAACAGGCGTCCGAGGGGGGGGGGGGGGGGGGGGGGGGGAGTGTGGATAGGGGGCTGGATCCCCCAGAGAGTTTCAAAAATGGCAATATTCGGGCAGAAACACCTACAATTTGGGCAAAACCATGTCATATTCGGGCAAAATTAAGTCATAACGGGTCAAATATTATGTTACATTCTAGCAAACTCATGTCATATTATTCGGGGCAAACTAACGTCACATTCGGAGGAAAAAATAATGTAATTCTTGGGCAGTATTACGTTAGTTTTGGGGCAAAAAACATGTCATTATAGAACTAAGCCAAACAAACAAACCAAATCATATACGTATACGGGCATCAACATGGTGAAGACTTTTTTTCTTTCTTTCTTTTTTCTGTCTGGTGAAAAAAGGGAAGGATACTATTATTCCGGCAAAAGACGTCAACCATCCTTAAATAAATTTGCCGTATGCTATAAAACGATTTTTTTTTTAATATTGGATCTGCGAAGAGAACGGCTGAATATTAGTATTCACAGACATATAAATACAAATTATTATTTTACGTCTGGGATCGCCCTTTATCTTCACCATCCGCGAGACGCTATCTAGGCTTCGAACCCGGGTCAATTTGTGCGCAGAGCAAAGCAAATTGACTTAAAGGGGTAGTTTAGTTTTGGTAGAGAGGGCGCTGCACATCACAATTTTTTTGTAAGGTAATGAAAAACTGAGTGTCGAATTTGAGAGAACATGCAATTTTAATGGCAGAATAAACTTTATTTGGTCAAAATCGACCCAGAAACGGCTGAAATATCAATAAATATATCTCATCTAATAATTATTTGGGGCCCAAATAATTCGACGATTTTTCAAAAAAATTAAAAAATGCTTGCACTTTTTCAAAAATTTTCAAAAGTGTTTTTTAAATAGTTGTTGATGATCTCTCTATTTAATCATTATTTCAATAAAACATCAAATGCATAATTTTGTATGAAAAATGGTTGAAACCAATGCCTAATTAGAAAGCGCCCTCTTGTGTTTTAATGGCTCTTTCTGAATGATAACGGGCTTTTTACTTAGTCGTTTGTACTTTTGTATACCTTTCGAGCATGGTGGAGTTATAACTATTAGTTTATAATGTTACTGTCCATGTTTGGTTACTAAAGTTCAGCCTTACCAAAACTAAACTACCCCTTTAACATCCACAGCGATAAAAGATATACATTATGGAGAGTTGGCATGTGGAGTTCTAACGTACAATACAGCAGTAATGAACACTTCTTCGCAATACAAGCAAAACATATTAAAGTTACATTTATACGTTATGAATCTGAGTTTTATTAAAGGTATCTATGGTAACGTACTTGGAATGTGCAAAAGGTGATGAATGGTTAATAAAAACGTGACTGGTTGTGATCTAATATGTCCTTTTGAGTATTGTGCGAAAGATTCACGTTAAATGGATGTTATATGGCCGGAGTAATGAGCAACATCACAAAGGGATGTTCTCTAGCCCATTGCACTAACTTTGTACACAGTTATGACTATCAAGTGAATACATGTATCGCTTTAGTGAAAGGGAAATCTAAAAATCCAAAACCTGTTCCATGATTCTATTGGTAATATGAATGCAACACGTTATGAGAGAACCTCTAGATTTCTAATGACGTTTTGTGGATTCGGACAATGTTAATAGATCTCTTTAAAAGCAAAACATAAATTACATTTATATACGTTTTGTGTCTAAGCTCCATGTCGGTCTTACATTTACAGTATAAAGGTAAATATCAGGCCTAGCTTTCGCGTGTGTATTAGGCTATGTTGTATGATATATAATTGAGATTATGTTGTGCGTTTGTTTGCCTGGCTATACAATATAAGTGAAATTTTGAAATTTCATTATTATTTGTTTGTCTCCAAAGGCGGCCATAATGCTTAAAGGTGCACCTGTAAAGTGTCAGATATTGCCCAAAATGACATTTGAGACTTCAATCCTGTACCAAATTCATTGTAAGATATGCCCGCATGATGTGTGAAAGTTTCATTGAAAAAGAACACTGCTTTCCTGGTTAAAAAAACGAAAATATGCGTCAGCTTTTTTAAACTGACGTTTATGAGTTTTATGACCGTTAATTGACGCTTTTGAGCTGAATGGTAGATATCGTCATACTAAAGGGGCATTTGAAAAAATATAACCCTATTGTATTCTTCTCTTACCATAAGCTAAACAACACGGTAGAAGAGAAACGAGGAAGCTCCAAGTAATTTTCGTGGAGTTAGACACTTTACAGGCATCCCTTTAATATCGAGTCGACTGTTTGATCATAAAAATGGCGTCCCCTGCCAACTCCCTGGTTGCCTATACCACGTGATTGCATTGCAAAAAACGCCCCACTTAACAAGCTAGCCGGTGTAATGGAACGTATTTTTCCCCCGTTTTAAACTCTGCAATATACTGCAAATTTTCACAAAAAATATCATACTACAATCAAGCAAACCTGTGTACAGTGACCACTTATATAAGGAAACATTAAAAATGGTCATTGTAGCATTGAACACAGTTTACTATAAACGACACAGCTGCTACCTGCATCACGTGATCACACTGACAATGACCAAAGACACTGCATTATAATAATTGGCGAACTAGGCGTACCCAAGGGGTTGTGTGTGTGGTTAAACACCCCCCCCCCCCCCCTTTGACGAACACAAATGACTGTTTTGGGGGCCAAGTGGGGTGTGCAAACTCTTCCTTACCACTTTTAACGGGTCTCGAGTCCACTTGTTATCGGTCTCGACCATCATAACCAACGTCTTTTAAAGACCATTTTTCGCAATTAATTTTGGTCATAAGGACGTCGTAAAAATGACGTCTTAAAGACGTCTTTTTATGACGAAAAGACGTCATTACCACGTCAAAATATGACGTCTATATGACGGAAAACGCGGGTGCAAAATCTTCAGTTTTTGACGTCAATTTACGACGTCTTTAGGACGACGTACTCAACGTAAATAGACGTAAATAAGACGTCATTTTTACCAGTCTTTGCTATCAGGGTTATACAGGCTACCATAAGTGCGTAAGGGGCAGTAATCTCAAATGGCAAACGGATGCTCATCTAACATACATATTATAATAAGAGTATAAGGAAATAACTATAAACATATACTTGATTGTTGTATTGGGGAGATCATTCTTCCACAAAAACATTACATATTTGAACTGATTTAGTTTCAATATGATTTTAGTTTCAGGGCAAAAACACAAACAGTCAATATATAATATCCCACATTTTAGTCGGGGATATTTTCATAAGTTTAATTTAAATTTTCAGGTTTACATGTTTACATTTATTTCATTAAAACGCGGTGTAGGATTTATCGAAAGTGTAGTGCAGACCGATTAAATTGACAGTATCAAAAACAAATTGTATTTTGTTATTTTCAAAGGAAAATAAACAAACAATTAACACACACCCGCAATATAACGATTGGTCCTTCTGAGGTGTTAAAAAGATCCGGTCCACAAACAAGTTCAACAATATTATTCAATAAGTATACACAGATGTTTTTCCCCATTTTTGTTGTTGCTGGGTAGGTCTACATATCCACAATACTAAGTGTATATTGCTGTTGGATTTAATTAAATAAAGAATATAATTAATTCAATCCCCAAAGTGACACTTTTTAATTAACCGTCGAGTAATTAAAATTATTGCATGTTTTTCTCACATACATTGCTCAAATTTATTTTCTGAATGTCATATTCTTCAGAGCAATACATTATTAAAGAAATTAATATAGGTTTTCCCATCCATTTTCACATTTTTTCATTCAATTTTACAAATTTTTGCTTCAATTTTGTCCCGAGAAACCAACAGAGCGCAAATCCTAACGTCAATTTTGTCAATTATCATTCTAATTCGTTAATTGTCCACCAATTTCAAAGACATAGCATTCAAAACCGCCCATTGTCATTGAAATTCGTCTTCACCGCTGAGCGAGTGGTGAATGCTAAGATTAAATTCGTCTTTGTTCAAACAATTTCGTGTTTTTTTTCCATTCAAATTAGTCACACGGTATAGCCTTATGTCTGTCTGTGTGAGGACATCTGTGGATGGTGAGTGGCTATGGTTATGTGTGAGTTTGTATGTGTGTGGGTGTGTATGTGTATGTGTGTATGTTTGCGTGCTTGTGCGTGTATGTTACCCCCAAAATGATCAATTTAATAATTTAACGATTAAATCAAAACAATACCAAACAGAACATTAAAGCGTAGTACATGAGACGAATTTGAATCGAATTTTAATGAAAATTAACGCAAATTGACAAATTGTTCAGCAACTGTGACCGACGAAATTGAATTTGATTTGATTTGATTCATTTTATTTTCAACATAATCACATAATACAAAATTATTATACAAATAATACAGAATGAAATACATTAAAGGTGCACCTGTAAAGTGTCAGATATTGCCCATAATGACATTAGAGACTTCAATCCTATACCAAAATCATTGTAAGATGTGTCCGAATATGTGTGAAAGTTTCATTGAAAAGGAACACTGCTTTCCTGGTTAAAAAGGCGAAAATTTGCGTCAGCTTTTACAACGAATTAATCTATGACGTTTATGAGGTTTATGACCGTTCATTAACGCTCTTGAGCTGAATGATAGGTATCGTCATACTAAAGGGGCATTTAAAAAAATCTAACCCTATTTGATT
>JBAMJV010005903.1:12500-33974 GCA_037951105.1 Echinarachnius parma
CGAATAAATAGGGTCTTTAAGTGCATAGGGATGAGATTTATTTTCAATGTATACATAAATATGGCTGTTTGAGATACGTTAATGTCTGTTATTTTTAAAACTATGATATTCAACCGATACAAAATATTTCAAAATGATTATATATTTCAAACACAGGAAAACCGACCAGAAATATACATTAAAATTTAAAATGAGTTAAGAAAATTAGCAAATAAGAATATATAATTAGACGAATAGTGAAATCATTATTATGTAACATTATTTCAGGCCCGTAGGCAGGGGAGTGTGTTGGGTGAGTACGCACCCCCAAAATTTAGAAAGGTCCACTGTTATCGGTCTCGGCGCCGGCCCCCCCCCCCCCCCTTACACGACTCAACCAGTGGTCTCGGGTCTCGGCCACGATTGGTCTCGGTCCCATTTTTTCCAATTATTTTGGTAGAATATACACGTCAATAGGTTTAACCAAATATATAACAGGGTACACTCACATTAAATAGTTGATATTCGTGTTTAATAACTTAACTGAATTAATTGAAATAACGGGTTATGAAAATTAAAGTTATAATAAATTACGTAAAATGACAGGACTTGAACAACAACATTTCCACAACTATATATTTGTGTCTACGATTTGATATCCTGCGTTTTTTGCTGTGTAATTTTAATCAATACTGCCACACCTCGCACATACTAAAAGCTCGGCGACAACTAGCTGCACAGACCTCCCGCCTTTACGTCATACTGTAATCTATACGTGTATCCATTGATTTGATTCATAGGCGTACCCAGGGGGTGTTTGCGGTGTTAAAGCACCCTCCTTGAGCTAAAGGGTGACCGTTTAACATTGTCCAAATCCTCAAAATCCGATCGGAACTCTAGCCGTTCCCTCATACCTTGTTGTATTCGTTTTAATAAAAGAAGCATGGGACAGGTTTTAGTTTTTCGAATTTCCCTTTCGTTAGATATTTACGATTGAAGTGTTTAGATGTTAAACTATCCACTGAATAGTCGTAACCGTGTACAAAGTAATTGCAATGAGCTAGTAAATATCACTTTGTATTTTTGCTCATTACTCGGCCATTAACGTCCATTTATTTTGACATTTTCACAAAATACCCAGTGGACAGTCATACAACAATATACATTGCATTAACCATTCATCACTTTTTGCACATGTCAACAAAGTTACTAGATCCCTTTAAGGGTCTTCAAACACCCCCCCCCCCCCCCCCTCTTTGTTTGAGTTTAATGTTTTATGCATCGGTTTAATTGCTGAGGAACTCTTACTGTTTACACGGAGGTTGGATATATCCTTGGAACCCATTTACCACCGCCATAGAGGGGAAAACATATAATTATTAATAATCAACCTTCAACATAGCTGTTTTTTTCTTTGAAAAAGATTGTAAATCTTGGTTTTGCCGCGCGCTCCGCGCGCAAATGGTTTCTCATTGAGATTATAATTAATTCCCATTGCAAGCTTCATTCGGTTGCGGGAACTCAAATTTCCGAAATGTGTTGGGCAATGAAATTTCTCAAACACACACATGATAGAAACGGAGTTATAATTAAACCTTTATCTATACACCGACACAGAAAATAAAATGATCTATCTGTCAATTATGGCCACAAGCGCTGAACGCACGGAGCAAATTGGAATTATAGGTTCGATTTATATAGCGCCTAATAATTATGATACAATATCATCTCTAAGCGCTTTACACTATTATTACCCCGGTCATATGATACAATGCATACCAACGCACATTGTGTGCACCATCTCCACTCCCTGGGGAGCATTCCTTCCAAGCGGCTCATGGGCATTGAGAACCTTCACATAAGGCTTTAACCTCCCACCGGATCCCCATTAATATACCTGGGTAGAGAGCAACACTTGTGGATTGTCTTGCCCATTCTCTCGGCAAACAGCTGAATGCACACTAACAATGGCGCGCGTATTGTTCGTTGTTCGATGCTACGACGGGCAGTAAGTGCGATTTATCAGGCGCTGACTTGGTAAAAATTGACAAAAATGAGAACCTGACATGGTCTCACTTAAGACATCCTAAATTAAACAAAATACTCGATCAAAATTACTGTTCTTGGTTTAATTTTTCTTTGTAAAGGATGCCATATTCCGTTAACCTGTGTCATCATGTGTCTTTATTATGGCAAGTACCCCGTTCCGTTTTTTTTTTTTGGGGGGGGGGGCCACCCTGTATATACATTTTGACAGTTCTAAACAGAACTAGCCAACATTAAGATGTTTGTGTATACCTTAGAAATAAAGTGGGGATATTGGAAAAGGGGTCAATGATGCAAACTAAAGTGTGAATCAGTGTGTAACAACTGCATAGACATGATATAGGACGTGTAAGCAGTATGGAAATAAGCGTGTAGGATTCTGTTGAAGGTGAAAAGCAACCCCCCCCCCCCCCCCCAAAAAAATAAATAAATAAATAAATAAATAAATAAAATAAAATAAATTTAAAAAAAATTTGCAAGCATCGGGAGATGGGTATATCGGGTATTAAACTAATCACGGCCTTCTTGAATGTTGAGACCACGAGGTTGAATGGTGCAGATATCTATCATACAGTACTTCTCCCTGCTTGAACGAAGTGTATCGGGAATAGTAACCTAAATATTCTATCCCCTGTAGAACCATGTTCGAGATGGATAAGTTTGGTATAAATTGAAATGATGGCCATCGGGGTTGTCGAGCTTTGTGGAGTTGGAGGTAGATATGTGTCCATAGAAGCGTCTCTTGAGGCTGGTCCCGGTTTCACATACATACAGGATCAGGATGCCACAAACTCTGCAAGTGATAAGATAACCAGTCCTGTACACTATAGGGATGCCGGTCTTGTAGTGACGGGGTGGCAACTACGTAGATGAATGAAGGCATTTTTGGGTGGGTATCTGTAGGATACCGCATCAAACAGACAGCGCTGGAAGCCGATGCAGTCAGGCAATTCCTGCAAGAGAAAGGCGTCATAGAGCCGCTGCCTCTACTGCTAGAACAACAGAGTTCCAGTGACCAGTCTGTCATCGAGTATGTAAATCAAACCTTGGACTGTACAGTCACAAAAGGAGCCACAAAGATGTTTGAAGTTGAAGTTTGAGGTTTATTAACAACTATCTGTATGTACATCATAAAACAAAGTATGCAAGACAAATCATTAAAATACAAACTGTACATGATTTATAACACAATGAATTACTGCAATAGATTAGTTAACTTAATTAATGCTTACATAAAACACATTTATACAAAAGTTAAAGTTGTTGCTTAAAGAAAACCAAAAGTTAGCACAAGTGCTAGTCGACATCGATTCTCTCTGTTCACTATATCAATAGTGTATCTCTTCATTACTAAAAAATAGCATTATACCTACTAGTTCTTAAAATTATATTGTATACATTCAAAATACAAAACATTACTAACTGAAATCAAATCAAATAAATTGTGAGGGTATTACGAAATGAATATTGAATTGAATTAAATTGAACTATTTGTATCGTCAGCGAAGAGAACAAATTGTAATACATCAGAACATAAGTGCAAATCATTTATATAAATCAAAAATAGCATAGGTCCTAAAATTGATCCTTGGGGTACACCACAACATATATCTTTAAATTGAGACTGGGTTGAGTTAAACATAACACATTGTTTTCGATTACTTAAGTAACTATGCATCAAATCAAAGGATGTTCCACGTATTCCATAACATGACAGTTTACGGAGCAACATATTATGGTCAATACAATCGAAAGCCTTTTTTAAATCAATAAAAACACCAGCAGTTATTTCATTATTTTCAAATGCAGAGATTATATTGTTTACTGACTCTATTAAAGCATGTGATGTTGAATGTTTTTCTCTAAAGCCAAATTGTTTATTATACAGAATATGATGGAAGTCAAAAAATTCAATAAATCTTGTATAAATACATTTTTCGAGTATTTTTTAAAAGCAGGTTAATAATGAAATCGGGCGGTAATTAGAAAACATATTTTTGGCTCCGCTTTTATATACAGGAATAACCTTCGAAATTTTACAACCAGATGGGAAAATACCTTTCTGAAAACACAAATTAAAAATATGACAGAGGGGTTTACATAGTATATGAATAGTACTTTTAACAACATAATTATCTATAGAATCTATACCAGGAGATTTTCCATTTTTTAAAGAACAAGCAATTTCTATTATCTCCTTTTCTGTTACTGGTCTTAAAAATAAAGTAAACGGAAGAGGTCCTTTTTTTAAATATCTATTCACATTTTCCTCATAATTAATATTCAAATCCACCAAATTGCTGCCCACATTTACAAAATAAGTATTACATCCATCTGCAACATCGTTTTTATCATTTATAACATTATTATTTTCAACAAATTGTACATTTTCAACATTAGACCTTTTTCCCCTTTTTGTGTTTAATAAATCATTAATAAGTTTCCAAGTCTTACCCAAATTTTTCTTAATATCATTAAAGCGTTTAGTATAATAATTCCTTTTTGCTTTTTTAACTTCATTTACATACTTATTCTTAAAAGTTGTATAAGTCGCCTTATTATTTTCTGTTCGATTTTTAATATTTTATGTTTTATATAATCTATTTTTCTTTCTATACATCCGTTTGAATTTTACATCAAACCAGGGATTTTTGTCATTACAAAACTTATGCCTAATCTCTTTCATAGGAAAACATTTATCATATAAGTCAACTACAATTTTTTATAAAATGGTCATACAATGTATCGGGATCATGGTTTCTGTTTGCAGTTATAAAAGAAGAATTTACCTTGGATAATTCCTGTGCAAATTTATATATATTCTCATCATTAATTTGTCTTTTAAAACATTTTCTTTGAGCTTTGATTGGTACTGAAAAATCAAAAGTACAAAAAAATTGGGAAATAATCAGAAACATCACAAATAATGGAACCAGATATTAAATTACAAGAATTATTAACAAATATATTATCAATTAAAGTTACAGTTGTTTGTGTTATTCTAGTAGGAAGAGTAATAAGTTGGTGGAAAAAAATGACATTATATTGTCTAAAAAATCATTAACATAATGAAATTGATCAACTTTATTAATATCAATATTATAATCACCCCTAAATATACAATCTTTATGTTCAACATTTAATTTTTCAATGGTTTCTCTAAGAATATGATTAAATTGATAAACTGATTTTTCAGGAGGCCTATAAAACACACCAAGAATAAGATTTTTGCCAGGTTTGGGAATTTCAACAAAACAACTTTCAAATCATCTCGTATTACATATTCAATATTATCTTTTATACCTAGTCCAATTCCACCTCCTTGTTTTTCACTTCTGCCTCGACCAACATATGTATAATCATTAAAAATAATATTTGGTGTCAATTCATTTTTTATCCACGTTTCTGTAAGGGCAATAACATCAAAAGTATAATTTAATGAGCATAATAAATTTTCAATTTCCAAATGATTTCGATTTAAATTCTGCAATTAAAATGTATTACAGAAGAGGCGTCATTTGGACAAGCATTTAATTTAGGTGTAAGTTTATCGGGGGTTAACTGAAATTCATTCATCTGTATAAAGTATTATGGTATTACAAGAGAGAATATATAATATCAAATTGCTAGATATACATGTAAGTTCAAAATAAAAAGTATCCAACTTCTATAAAATGAAAGCCAATCTGAGAGAAAGAAGAGAGCACAGATAAAATACAAGTATAAATACATACAACAAAAATAAATATCTATATACATCATGAAAATTGAACATACAAAATTTGAAAAAAATTGAAAAGTTCAAGTGTTCAGGCAAGTAAAATCACTGTCTGAAAGATAATATCTTGTTGTGTTGTTCTCTAATCTTCTGAGGTATATAAACTATTCCAAAGCTTTGGTCCAACAAAATAAATAGTGAATGTACACATTGGCAAGGGTAGCATTGAATTTTCTTTTCCTCTTGTTTCATAAATATGGTGTACAATCTTACAATTATCTAATAATGTGTGTGGTAAATTTCCGTTATACAAATCATAGACAAATGTTGAAACTGCCAGTTCATGCAAACCAAAAACATCTAATATCCCCAATTGTTTAAACAGTGGTCCTGAGGATGTTCTCAATAATGAAAACGTAATAGCTCGCACAACCATCTTCTGAGCTAAATAAATACAATTCAAGCGAGATTTATAACTGCTTCCCCATACCTCAATTCCTCAAGTCCCTCGACATCGTCTCGGGACTTATAATCTTCCCTCAATAGCATTTAAAATCCCTCGGATGGAACATTTCGTGATATTCCCTCCACCACCAGTTAACAACTGTATAATAATATATTCGTTTAGCATTATTCAATACAGTTGTCAATGCATTTATATATTTCTTATACTCGTGTGCATATTCTACATTCAAATTGGATGCTTTATATTCATTATACAAACTATGTTTTTTTCGGAGTATGTCTTTTCTTTAAACTTTCTTTAAAATCTTTGGAGCATGTTTATCACATATCTTTACAAACAAATCATAAAATACAGAGTAAGCCATATTAACATCGTTATATCTATATACACAATCCCAATTTGTGCTTGCTAAATCCTCATGAAACACGTGGACATTAAAATGTTTATATGAGCGAGCAACTTTTCTCAAAGTTACAACCTTATTCACAATAGGAGGATGATAAAATAACACAAATATAGAAAAATGGTCAGATACATCAGTTTTTATAACACCTGAGTGAATAACAGAATTACTTACATTAGTATAAACATGATCAATAAGAGATGAAGTGTCGGCATTGTAATAATCTGCTGTATTCCTGTACTTTCCATTGTTCTTAAATAATCATCTATTCGTGTATTAAAATTTCTTTGTGATAAATCTATATTAAGATCGCCTAACAAAATTATATTTGACCTTCCAACATTTAGTTCTTCTAAGACACCTAATAAACTATTTTGAAATTGACCAATGTCAGTATTTGGTTTACGATAAACAATACCAATAACAATGTTACTATCGCATTCAATTATCTCCAATTTAATCAGCCATTTAATGCAGGTCTTGCTTGCTTGTTTGTTGCACAATGACGTCATCCTCGACCTCGAGGGACTACCTGATAATGATGATGATGTAGGATTGGTGTAGAGACTGGTAGTGACTAGTAACATCAATGAAGTGGGTCTTGACTCGAAAACAAATCAGACGTGAACTTGATGGTCCTGTGGAAGAAATTAATGTGGTCAATACATGTGTGGAGGTCTGGAGGATGTCTTCTTCCTTCATCCACATGAAGAGAACATCGATGTAGCGCCACCAACGACCAATCAATGAGCTATAGGGGGCTAAATCACACAGTCATATTATATTGAAATATAATATATTTTCATTATATATCTATATAAATATGACCTTTTTAGGAGCCACATTAATTGTTAGAATCATTCTTTAACTTATCATTTTAAAAAAAAGCTTATTCTCTCTGTTAAAAAGGCTCATTTCGGCTACCAAGGTTATTAAGTTGCAATAATCATTTAATATGTAACTTTGCTTTAGTCGATGGAGCGGTAATACCAATGTCCAATGCCTTTATTACCGCGAAATACAGTGCATGTTTTCTTTATATAACTTATATTTTCCGTAAATCCATATAAGTATGAGCCACATTAATTGATATAATCATTTCATCTATGCATTCTCTATTATATGTGGTAGTATATTTAGCTAAATTTTGACGTTGATAGATCTAGGTATACGTTTATTGTTATTTATGTTCCGTAATGCTGCATCTTCTGGAGCCAGTGTGTGAGGGTTCACATGCCCTAGGGCAACAATAATGTACTTTACTTTTGTGAACCCTGACCCACACACTGCTTCTAACTATTGTCTTCTGTCTTGTAACTTGTATTTTTGTAATTTGTGCATATATAGTTGTGTTGTATTTTACATTGTGTTATGCTTTTTGGTCGAATAAATACTAATAATAATAATAATAATAGTTACTATACACAATTACAAACAGTTACTGTTCCAGCTTGGCCATGAAGAGATAGGCAAATGGGGGATACATGAAGGTACCCATAGCTGTGCCAAATACCTGTAGATAGTGTTGGTCAGAGAATGTGAAGCTTGTTTTTAGTTCGTAACAGCAAGAGATTTGATGTCAGAAAAGGGGGGTCGGAGTACTCCCTCCGAGGCAAAGCTTCGCACGATGCATGCAGTGATTCCTTCGTTGGAAGGGATGCTGGTACATAGTTATTATACAAATAGTGCAGGGTTTGGAGTTGAATATACCAGAATAGACACCGATACATTTTGAATTTCAGTGCATTTAATAATTATTGCATCGAGGCCGCAGGCCGAGTGCAATATATTTGCACGAGTGAAATTCAAAATGTAGAGGGGTGTATTGTGGAATATTTAACGACAAGAAGCATGTACTATTTGTTATATAAGATGATTATTTTGAGGAACTGATTTTGTTATCATATTGATAAATCCAAATTGACCTTGCTCAAATTGTGAGTGTTCCTTCCAGCCATCGTCGGCCCTGCGTACTTTATACAAGCGCCAGAGCGTGTTAAAAATAAATGCGCGCTTTGCGCATTTTTCCCATTCAAGAATAAGCGCATTAGCACACATTATACGCACTCCCAGGCATAGAAGTATGAATAAACAAACCAACCCGTTTATAACTAGAAGGCTCACTTAACGCGCGCAAGTCACGTGTCCAATAGACTTTGTACATTGGCAACATGGCGGAGTGAACCGATTTTTGAAGCACAAAAGGAATACCACTAGACGTCATCGCGTCGTGACCTAGAAAGACTTGACCAATCATCATGCTATGAAGTGCGCGTAGACTATCGCGCCTATTTTCCTGCGCACTGTCCTAGATTGTATCACGCTTGAGAACAATGGGATCTATGGTGACGTATGCATATGAACTTGTTTTATTGACCTCGATCTGGTGACGACGCGTATGAACTGCTCTGTGATTGGTTTATGTAATTCCCAAGTATCCCATAATGCAACCTGCAGTGGTATTCCTTTCGATGACCAAAAATCGCGGCACTCTGGCAGCAGTGACACCCCCCTGCTCCCAGGCCATCCCCTGCGCATCTCATTTTGCTCTCTATGGGACATTGGTACACACATAGCGTGCATAAATTTATGTTATAGTGCACGTTACCACGTAGCAACGTGCACTATACCGGATTAAGCATCGGTAATCAACCAATAGGAATGCTCAATTTCCCTTCATTATGACGTCATCATCTTATATACAAGGATAACACATCGAAAGTGTCGATGAGTTAAAAATCGCACATTCTCTTTTCAATAACATTACCCTACCCCCTACCCCCCTACCCCCGCCCCCATCATTAACTCACTCTAAGGAGCTCCATCCCAAAAACCCAACCCAATCACCCATGCCCCATTTATAACATGCGGGTAATACAAATCTGCATAATCATATAATTAAACATATACAAATATAAACATATTGAATAATTACAGGGTTATTTAGCTCATCATCTCCTAAACACATATTATATGAGTTTAGGAGATAATGAGCTAAACCCTGTAATAATCATTTACATTAATCATTTTAATTTCTTTATTGAATGAAATTAAGGAATTCAAATTACGGGTATTCACAGGTAAATCATTGTACAGTGTGTTTGGTTTTGGGAGAGACAATTTATCATTATGGGGTAAACCATATCCAGTTATTTTGAAAGTAAACTTTTCTTGTAAGTACACAGGTGCCATATTATGTAAAATTGTAAACATTAACGAATGAATGTGTCTAGTTTGACGAATCTGAAATGTCTTCCAATTAAGAATATCATGTATTTCATGAACAGATCTATATTCTAATAAATTTATCTTTAAAATTATTCTTCCTGCCCTGTTTTGTATTTTGTAATACATCCAATTGCGTTTTAGTCGCAGAGGACCAAACAACATCCCCATAATCAAAATGAGGGATTATCACAATAGTATATAACATTTTTAAGCATGACTCATTGACGTGATTACTTAATCTTCCTAGGACATGTAGGATGCTTACCATCATACTAATCTTTTTTACATAAATAATCAATGTGCACAGTTCATTTTAATTCTGAATCAATCATTACTCCCACGTATTTAAAATGTTGGACTTGTTTTTTGTGTTATCGTATGAAAATATTTCTTTTAAACATCAACATGAGAAACACAAGACAACTCCAAAGCATTTCCTTTGCAATTAACATCATTATTAACATCAACAACATCGTGCACAACATTGCACTTCTTGCACTTGTTGTTGTATCCCTTATGATATAAGACATCTTGACAATTGCTAGAATAAACTTTGTCTTACTTTGATTATAATCGTCTTGCACCGCATGATCGATGTTTATTGCGTGTTTTTTATCTTGTGTTTTTTCAGTAACTAGCATTTCAATTTCGTCCCCTCCCCCCCAAAAAACAAACACGAATTTCAAAATGTTCTCCCCGAGGGAGGGGGATTTGTTGAAGACAACTTGTGTTCGTACTGTAAACGGGAAAGGGAAACATATTCGCATTTATTTTTATTTTGTTTAAATGTAAAATTGACATGGCAAGCTTTGATACAACGTTTTTTGTTAGATGAAATAAAGGACTTAAATTGGCGGGATATATTTGTTGGATTGTCAGGTCATTCAAATAGAATAAAAATGTTGCAATACCATCATTTTTATGGTAAAATATATTTTATTTGTATTTAGAAAAGAGGGTGTTCTACCTAATATTGATAAAATACAGAAACTGTTATTGGATTATAAGGCCCAGGAAAAGGGAATAGCAATTAAAATGGGAAAATTAGGACTACATTTACAAAAATGGGAAACGGTAAAATTAGAATAAGATTGAAAGAATGAACTCTTCATATGTGATGTTTCCCCCGTGAGCTTGTAAAAAAAATTTAAAAAAAAAGTATTTAAAAAGTATTGATTTAAATATGTATTTTGTAAGCATTATTATTATTTATTTGTTTTAAAGGATGTGAGCAGATTTCCGGGGTAGGGTTGGGGGGGGGGGGGAGGGTGAGTGTGTAGGGGATGGGGAAGGGGGGATGAGAGAAGTAGCGTGTCTTACTTCTTTTTATTTTTTGTTAAATCTCCATTGTGTTTAATTTTTGTGAATTACACTTGATTTGTACACTTCAGATGTAAACTTGTATTTTCAAAAATGTTATTCAATTGTAAATGTTATGTTAATAATTTGGAGAAATAAAAAATCATTTAAAAAAAAAAAAAAAGTGTGTGTGTGTGCGTGTGCGTGTGTGTGTGTGTGTGTGTGTGTGTGTGTGCGCGCGAGTGTGTGTGTACAAAAGAAAACCTTTATAACTTTGCTTTTGTATTAGTTAATGTATATGCTCCTTTTGTCGATATGAGGTGGAGACTTATTCACATTTATGTTTGCATTGTTCAAAAGTTCAAAACAATTAAAGGAAATAAGAATCGGGGATTGGATCTTAATATTTTTAGGTTTACCAGGACAATCTTGTAGAGTTAAAGGGCAATGAAACCCAAGCAAATTGTTGCTTTCATGGTCTTAAAGAGATTAAGAAGAATAATCTCTGAAAGATAGAGCATAATCGGGTAAGAAACAAGAAAACTACGGCTCTTTGAAGATGTCCATTTATTCCTATGGGGAACTCAACTTGGCAACGCACTCTGATAAGTGTGTGGACAACTCCCCATATGTTTTGTACACAAATGTTCCCATTTTTACAATTTTCTTCATAGTCACATTTTTCCATTCCCCCAACTCATGATATGTTATGTATAAAAGCATTTTACAAAACATATGTTGAACTCGAACGAAGGGTAAACATACATCTTGAGAAAATTGAACAAAACTGAAATTTTGTGTACAAAATGTATGGGGAGTTGTCCACAACTTTGCCAGAGTGCGTTGCCAATTTAAGTCACTCGAAGAAATACATGGCTCTTTTCAAAGAGCCATAGTTTTCTTATTTCTTGACCGATTGTGCTCAAATTTTCAGAGAATATTCATTACATTTTGTGTCTTATAGTGCATACAACAATTTGTCTGGATTTCATTGTCCTTTAAGGCATGTAATTATATTATTTTTTTGTTGAAATATACAATTTTTTCCTCAAGAATACAAGGGGCTCGAGTAACCTCTGATGTGTTTTATTATTTTACGTTAAGAATAAACTATTTACGTTACTGTAATAGAAAATACAAATGTCATCATTTTATTTGCTTATGAATTTAATTATGTAAATATTGATAATATTTGTAATATGTAAATGTTAAAGCTATTTTGCTGTTCATCTGGAATAAAAACATTATGAAGAAAAAAGTGCGTGTGTGTGTGTGTGTGTGTGTGTGTGTGTGTGTGTGTGTGTGTGTGTGTGTGTGTGTGTGTGTGTGTGTGTGTGTGTGTGTGTGTGTGTGTGTGTGTGCGTGCGTGCGTGCGTGCGTGTGTGAATACACGTTTGGTCATTCAAACGGATAGATCTATGCCAAAAATCTAAAACACCTCCTTGAAAAAATCCTGGGAACGCCTATGATTTGATTGGTCAAACCTTGCATTCCAGTGAGAGTGTCGTTCTCACGATTTCACACGTACTAAAAAGCTTGGCGACAATGATTCTCCCCGCTATACGTCCGGTCATAGTCCATACGTGTTTCCTTTGATTTGATTGGTCAAACCTTGCGTTCCAGTGAACTCACGATCACACGTACTAAAGAGCACGGCGACAATCGTTCTCCCCATCTACGTACGACATACTAGTAGTCTATACGTGTATCCTTTTATTTGATTGGTCGAGCATCGCAATCCAGTGAAAGTGGTAATTGGCTAGTTAGAGCATCCTTTTATGTGATTGGTCAAACCGAGTGGGTGTGTTGTTTCGGCTTTAGTATTCTTAGATTTGATTGGTCGGACCTTGTAATCCGGGTAATCGGGTGAAAGTATTAATCAGTGATCGGTAACTAAATAAGGAGCAGTGACAGGGTTTTGGTCTCATATCATCACCCAGCTATCATCGTTGATGCTTCATCTTTAAGACCGTCCTGTTTACAGCGCCTTGTTCGGTTGACAACGAATATTTCTGAAAAATTGGACACCCAACGAGAGAGGGTATGTCATTTTACAATTATTTGAAATATTAAACAAAATGTTCATAGTTGCTTCCTATAGTCACATTAGCTGTTCATTGAATTTTCGTTTCGAATCAATATAAATTATTGTCATTAGCTGTTCATATTTTGTATGTGCTGTAGTTATTTTGGGGTATTTCTCAAAAATCAATAAATACACAGAGGAAATACAATAAATATATAGATTGGACACTCAAAGAAAAACTATACGTCAGTTTACATCGAATATTCCATATTATGTTCCAAACCGCTATTTTTTTGGATGTCATTGTTTTGTATTTTCTACAGTGGTTTGTATTACGTATTTTAGAAAGTATTTATATTTCTTGTTAGTACTCCTGTTATTATAAAAGACAATCCTTTAATGAGGCAGTCACACATAAGGCTGCGATTAGCTGCGATTAGCTGTCATTAGCTCCAAATCAATGAAAGGCGGATACTGTATAGTGTCAAACATAGGGTGGTAAACAATTTTGTTGGCACTTTTATTGTGAATAATCCAACAGGTAGCGCGTGGGTTTTATTCATATTGAAGTTTTTAAAAAAATAGCTAAAGAGTTTATATTTTGTTAGGTGTGGTCCTGTTGCACAATTCACATTAATTTTCATGTAATTAATTTCAAAAAGTAGATTTTTAAAAAATAGGAAAAAATACATTCTGTACAAATTGAGGGACTACAATATAGTCTCACATCACTCACATACGCTCTCATTGACTTGCATACCATGCAATCCAATGAGAGTGGATTTTTAGAGGCTTGCCCTAGATATTCAGGGTTATGCATTGTGTGCCAACTCATGAATAGATGCAATGAGCTTTTTCGGCCAAGTGCAACCAGATGGCTGAGGGGACAATACTCATTGTGTGATACCAGGGATACACAATAGCGCGAACACTTATCGACTCGTGCACAGCTCCTAAATTTGAGGGGGCTCCACCCACTGCCATTACTCTTTTATTGTGTTGATCGCAGATAGGATTTTTGAACATATTCAAAACACGAGTTCTGATCGTGCCATCACCTGCCATTACCTGCGATGAAAACCTGCGATGAGAAGAGAACGCACGGCGCATGCGTTCCTCGTGACCAGTCGTGCTATTGTTTGATCAATACACCATATTTAGGCTTATTTAGAACGGTAAAATTAGATTTGTTTTTAAATATAAAATAAGTGAGAATTATGTTTAAATATTGTGAAAATTGCATTCGATTGGGACGATTGATTGTTTGACATGATTCGCTCTTCATAGGTTATATTGTTTATTCGCAGCTAATGAGTAATGTCATGTAGTGGCAGCCCAACGCAGCCTTCACTGTGACCGGCCCATAGGGAGATGCTTTTCATAGCATCCTTGTATTCATTGTCATTACTTTTTGTTCCATTTTCCTACTTTATATCACATGTTATTGTTTGTTTGTGACATTAAAGGTATACTTGAGTATTGGTAATTCCCGAAATGCCCCTTGACACTAAATTGGTTGGTTTTAATTCCATTTGAAAGTTCATTGATTAGAACATGTAAAATGAGAATCATTCCCCTTCAAATTCTCTCATAGTTGTAAAATTTGATTTCAAGATATTTTAATAAGTATACCGGCCGGGGGACATTTTGACTTTTTAGAAAAATTACAAAAATGCTTATAGACTACTTTGAAAAAAAATCTAAATAGGTTTTTAAATAGTTGTCGATGATATCTCTATTTAATCATTATTTTAACAAAACATTAAATGCAAATTATTTTGTATGAAAAATGGCAAAAACCAATGAGTTTTTAGAAAATGCCCTCTTGAGTTGTAACGGCTCTTTTTAAAATGATAACAGGGATTTTACTTAGTCGTTTGGAATTGTGTATATCTTTCGAGCATGGTGGAGTTATAACTACTAGTTTGTACCGTAATAGTGCAGGTTTTGGTTACTAAAGTTAAGTTTGACCAAAACTCAACTATCCCTTTAAATGATAATTATTATTTTTCTATTATGGATGCCCAAATGAAGAAAAAAAAAATCACTAAATTTTGACCTTTTTCAAGACGGCTTTTATTGCCATTGTGCGAGTTTTACTGTAATATGTTGTTCTTTTTCATGTTCACAATTATCATTCTCGCTCACTTTTAGTAGTGTTTGAATATTCTATTCTTACATCATATTTGTCAGTTCGCATTGTACTCTTCAGTATATGCAACCAAAGGAAAGGGGCATGCCAAAGTTTGCATTTAAAGGGATAGTTGAGTATTGGTCAAACTTAACTTTAGTAACCAAAACCTGCACCATTACGGTACAAAGTAATGGTTATAACTTCACCATGCTCGAAAAGTATACACAATTACAAACGACTAAGTAAAACCCATGTTATCATTCAAAAGGAGCCATTACAACTCAAGAGGGCGCTATTTTTAACAAATCATTGGTTTTAGCCTTTTTTCATACAAAATTGTGCATTTAATGTTTGTTAAAATAATGATTCAATAGAGATATCATCAACGACTTTAAAAACCTATTCTGATTTTTTTCAAAGTAGTCTTCGAGCATTTTTCTAAAAAGTATAAATATCGCCCGGTGATTGCCGGTGAAAAACATTTTAAATAAAAATATATGTATGGATATTTCAGACGTTTCTGAACCGAATTTGATCAAATAAAGTTTATTCTGTCATTACAATTGTATGTTCTTTCGAATTTGACAGTCAGTTTTTCATTATCTCACAACAAAATTTCGGGGGGCACTTCGGGAAATACCAATACTCAACACTACCTTTAATTACACTGGCCGGTATGCTACTACATTTATCAACTTAAGCTTGACTAAAAGATAGAAATTACCAGTAACCATTAAATCCATTCCACACCTGTCAAACTTGCCTAGCATTTTGATGGTTGTCATGCACCACCAGATATAAGCTAGTGGTTTCTCCTCAGGGCTCAGACTGACATTCCATTGAAATGGTTTAACATGTCCTCAGTAATATTATGTCCTTTTTATTTATCCTCTGATGAAAAGGACATAATATACTGGTGACATAACAATATATTTGATTCATAACAGTATATTATACTGGTGACATGTCAAACCATTTCATTGAAATGTCAAGCATCCCTTTGTCTGGATGTCTAATGAAGGTGACAATCAGAAATGGTGCGTAACAACCATCAACGTGATTGTCCATTTCCACAGGTGTGAACTGGTTTAACTTGTTCCTGGTAATTCTGTGTTTTTACTTGTTAGTCTTGCTTAAAGGAAAGGGATCTAGTAACTTTGTTGACCAGGGGCGGATCTAGCTTTTTGCTAAGGCGGGGGGGTGTTTGACCCAATGATGATGCGAAGCATCCGCGAAGCGGCGATTTTTTTTTGGCTATTTTAAACCCCCCTAAGTGATGTTTTCCACATCACATTTTCACTTGACAGCCCAAGGGGGGGGGTTAAACCCCCTAACCCCCCCCCCCCCCCCCCCCGTAGATCCGCCACTGTTGACAAGTGCAAAAAGTGATGAGTGATTAATCAAATATGTATTGGTGTGATCTGGTATGTCCACAAAGCAACGTGTGAACAATTCACGTTGAATGGATGTTTTTTGGCCTAGAAATGGGCAAAAACGCAAAGTGATATTCACTAACTTATTGCACTCACTTTGTAAACGGCCTTATTATCCCGTAGACAGTTTAACATCCGAACACTTCAATAGTATATCTTTTGAACAAAATGAAAATTTGAAAGACCGAAACCTGTCCTACCCCTTTAGCAATACAAATTGCTAAAGGGGTAGTTCAGTTTTGATATAGAGGGCGCTGCACGAAATAATTTTGTTGTGAGGTAATGAAAAACTGAGTGTAAAATTTGAAAGAGCATACAATTTTAATGACAGAATGAACTTTTTTGGATCAAAATCGGTTCAGAAACTGTTAAAATATCAATAAATATATCCGATCGTAATAAATATGGGGCCCAGATTTATTCGATGATTTTTATTTTTATTTTTTTAAATACCTACACTTTTTTAAAAAAATTTCAAAAGAGGTTTTTAAATAGTTGTTGTGATCTCTCTATCTAATCATTATTTCAACAAAACATGACATGCATAATTTTGTATGAAAAATGGTTGAAACCAATGCTTTTTTAGAGAGCGCCCTCTTGTGTTTTAATGGCTCTTTTTGAATGATAACAGGCTTTTTTATTAGTCGTATGTAATTTTCTATACCTTTCGAGCATGGTGGAGTTATAACTATTAGTTTGTAGTGTTATTGTGCAGGTTTTTGTTACTAAAGCTCAGCCTTACCAAAACTGTACTACCCCTTTAATATGAATATGACAAAGTATGAGAGAACCACTACAGTTCCAAGTAAGTTTTGAGGATTTGGACAATGGTACTGAATCCCTTTAAGTTGATACATTTAGTAGAATTTCGGCCAATGTGTTTAACTGTTGTTCTCTTTTATTCTTAAACGTCTGGTTAATTTCAAAGTATATTTGCAATAATCTAAAAAGACATTCTTAGTAAACTGCATACTCAAGCAAATGTATATGTCAGCCTCATTTCATAAATCTGACCACCATACTTTATTTAACTGATTTAGAGACTGTAAAATTCGTAAAATAAAAAGATTGGTTGGTTGGTTATTTTTTTTTGTACAGACGTTCTCAGTCAACAGTGATCGAAATGTTTGTTTGTTTTTTTCGGGGACGAGGGGGGGGGGGGGGGGGGGGGGTACACGGATTTTCTATGTATTTCTTTTTTTGGAAAGGATTTTCCCCTCGTATTTTTTTGTTACTGTTTTTGTTAAATAATTCTGTCCCACTGCACCCAGCGCTACGTCACTGTCAATCAACTACTATGGTTATTTACGTCTGAAACCGCCCTAATTTAGCGTCACCTTCCGAGAGACGCGACCCATAGGTTTCGAACCCGGGCCGATTTATTCGAAAAGCAGATAACAAGGTGACTAACATATCAGTTTCTAAATTTTAAAAAAGGGCGCAGCTTCAAAATATTTCAAGGGTGGTCAGGTCGTTGTCAGAAAAAAAAATCCTTGGTTAAAAAAACATTATTTGCCCCCACCCTCCCCCACCCCCCTCCATTCCCCAACAAATGTTGCCATTAATTTGAGGGTTTCGCATGAACTAAATTGCGTTTTTCGAAAACTCTTCGGTAAGAGGGGGCGGGGGGGGGGGAGGACTGCAGCCCACAATCCACCATACATAGCTATGAGTAGGTTTACTATTCTATAATAATGAACATCTGGTGTTAAGGAAAAGTGCGAAAAACAAGAGTGTACAATTCATAAAAACAATAGAAAGCGAGGACTAAGGGAATAAATATATATAAATAATTCAAACATTCTTTCCATAATTGATCTCACGCAATAGGCCGATGGCCTTTCCCCACTTCGTCTCAAGTTCACAATACAAATTATTGATATGTTGAACATCTGTTGATAAAATATTGTTTGTTTTCAATCATATGTGTGATATTCTCACCGATTGGCGAATAAGGTGTAGGTATGACCTAATAATATTTTAGTGGTGCTATATGTTTCATTTAATTTTCACGGATAATGAAACATACATGCATATTGACAGGAAAATATGTGTAATGACCTCATGCATTTGATTTGATTTGATTTGATTTTATTCATTTATTTTCAACATAATATCATGATACAAATAATTATACAAATGATACAAATTGCTAACTCGTGCCGGAGTGTTGCCCTACTGGAGCGAATTCGTTGGTATTTTTCATGATAAAGAAATATAATCATTGAATATTAACAATTAAACATGTGTAACTTATACATTGATTAACATAATAGATACGTAATAGTGATGGTGAAATACAAGATTATAGAGTTCTTTTAAAAACAGTAAAAGGTTGAGAAAAAAAATTCCATCAGCTAAATTTACGCTGCAAACGAAAAGACCAATGGAGACTTGATATTGATAATCATTTCACACGAACGTTAAAGGGATAGTTGAGTTTTGGTAAAGAGAGGTAAGTTTTGGTCAAACTGAATTTCAGTAACCAAAACTTGCACCATTACATTACAAACTAACAGTTATAACTCCACCATGCTCGAAAGAAGTTCACAATGACTAAGTAAAAAGCCTGTTATCATTAAAAAAAAGAGCCGTTAAAACTCAAGAGGGCACTCTCTCAAAACTCATTGGTTTCATCCATTTTGAATAAAATATTGTGCATGTGATGTTTTGTTGAAATAGTGATTCCATAGAGACATAATCAACAACTATTTAAAAAAACTCTTTTGTAAATTTTCGAAAAGAGGAAGCATTAAACAAAATTTGCAATGGCTGGTTCAAAATTCTCTTATAATTGTGGGGCCCCACATTTATTAAAAATTGTTATGTTTATGGATATTTCAGCCATTTCTGAACCAATTTTGATCAAATAAAGTTTATTCTGTCATTAAAATATTATGCTCTTTCAAATTTGACACTCAGTTTTTCATTTTTTAAAATTGTGTAGCGCCCTCTATACCAAAACTCAACTATCCCTTTAACACAATCATTACACAATGCCGTGTGGAAATTAAAAAAACTCGAGGCGAAATGATATATAATAATGGCATTTGACACCAGGTGGTGAAATGATTGAAAGTTCACGCGCCAATCGTGTTTCACACGTCTATTCCATTGTTGGCTCCAACAAAAGAACTATGACATATGTCACAGAGGTTTTTGTTTTTGTTGTAATGAAAAGTAATACAAGCAAATATCAAACGAACTAAAAAACAAACAATACAGTCATATCCGGCATTCACACTTGTTTCATTCGTGACGTAGCGTGGTTGGACTGAATAGGGAGGGGGGAGGTGGCAGGCGAATGATTGGAGGTACAAATTATGAATTTCTTTTTTTTTTACACAGATGTTCCCCTCGTGTGTGTGTTTTGTTTGTCTTCATTTTTTTTCTTCAAATAATTGAGGGGCACGTGCCCCCCTCCCCGCCATTCGTGTTTCACACGTCGATTCCATTGTTGGCTCCCAGTGCAAGAGAATTATGACATATGTCACAGAGGATGTTTTATTCTATTTTTGATTGTAATCAAAACTTATACAAGCAAATATCAATATGTAAAAACAAACTAACAAACAAACAATAAATATCCGGTGTGGTAGCGGAATCAGTCCGGCCGCAGAATAAGACCATATCCGCGAGCGGATTTTGTCTGACTTGCCAATACGGTATATTATTTTTGGTTCCTAACTTCAATTTTCAAAAATATGGTTGCGAACAAAACTAACCCTAACCCTTACCCGAAATACGGTGGCTATATGTTATATTTAGTCGCTATGGTTAGATTTGGTGGTTATAGTTAGATTTAGTGGCTTTGGTTACATTTGGTGGCTAAAACTACGAAAACTTAAGTTAGCAGCAATATTCCTAAATTGCACTGCCCAGTCTTATTCCGCGGCCGGACTTTTCCGCGACCATACCGGCATGGCATTCACACTTGCCTCATTCGTGGCATAGCCTCTTTGGACCGATTGATTTTTGACAAATTAATGGGGGCACGCCCCTCCTCCAATAGTAGCTACATAGGCGTACCCAGGGGGGTTCAACCCCCCCCCCCCCCCCCTTTGACCCAAAAATTGCTGTTTTGGGGGGTTTGAACCCCCCCTTTTTAAATTTTAGCCGGTCTCTTAAGTGGTCTCGACCGCCTAAATCCTGGTCTCGACCGACTAAAACCTGGTCTCGACCGACTAAAACCTGGTCTCGGGCTTCGAAAATGCTTTACGGAGACCCCCCCCCCCCCCCCCCCCCCCCCCCCCCCCCCCCCCCACTGAGAGGGTTTTTCAACTTTGTAGGTACTTGGTCTCGGTCTCGAAAATTTTGAAAGTACTTGGGGATCGGCTTTGAAAAAAATTTACGGACACCCCCCCCCCCCCCCAAAAAAAAAAAATGCATAACTCTCTTGCCTATTGTCTGATTCCGATCACATTTT
Source organism: Echinarachnius parma (assembly GCA_037951105.1). Taxonomy (NCBI): domain Eukaryota; kingdom Metazoa; phylum Echinodermata; class Echinoidea; order Clypeasteroida; family Echinarachniidae; genus Echinarachnius; species Echinarachnius parma. The sequence goes on from JBAMJV010005903.1 coordinate 33,659, forward strand.
CGCCGACTAGTTATTCCTCTCAAATTAGTTGTTGTTGTTGTTATTGTTGATGTCGTTGTTGTTATTGTTTTTGCTGATGTTTTTGCTGTGTGAGACAATTCTTCAATCTGGCCTGGAATTCGGGTGTTCGGGACGGTGTTAATTGACCGGATTTGCCCTTGAGTAGTAAAGCTTGTGGCTAGTATGCTCCCCGGGGAGTCGAGATGGTGCAAACCACGGGCGTAGCGAGTTACGTAATACCTATTCAACTGGGGGGATGAATGAATAGATCATCCCCCCCCCCCCCCCACTTGAATGGGTATCAATGTCATGTCTA